>NAOQ01000099.1:69039-93618 GCA_002751075.1 Ichthyophonus hoferi | reverse complement strand
CCCCCGGCCGCCACGGTGAGAGCGTGGAATCCTAACCCCTAGACCAATTCGGATATAAAGATATTTTAACCATAATGTATACATGTTATAATATGTCCTACGATACATCATATGGTGTGATCAATACTTAATAATATTAAATTGGAATATCGAAATGTAGCCTCATAGACTAACTAGAATATAAATTCTCGGTAATTTTATTTTACAGGTTACCATTATATATACTTTGACATATTATTAGATTATATATATATATACAATAATAACATAGTGAAAGCATGAAGTGCTAACCACCTGAACTAATTTTAACATAAAATTTGGTTTCTTATAATATAAAAAGCAAAACATTATAACTCCTCAAGCAAATTTATAGATTTATAATTTAATCTAATAAACTAATTTGTGCATGTATTTTACTCTCCCATATTATAAGATATATCCAATAATAACATGGTAAGAGCATTGTGATCCTATTTGTCAAATCTAGCTACATATAAAACACAGGTAAAGTGCCCATGGCTATAAATATGCGATCATTTAATACTGAATTCTGAATTATTCTATATAAAAAATGGTATAGTTAAAAAGTATAAAAAGTTCTTTATAAGGCAAATTGGAAAATCTTGATTCTATAATGATATTATTTTTACAGCTTTTATCTTAAATTCTCTGCTTGCAATAGGCAATTTCCATCCTGAACATAGATAAGATCATTATAATTAATATACAGGCTAATATCGACACCAATCTCCATACCAATTTAAGTATATATGTTGATTAATTATATTATATATATTCAATTGTAAAATAGCTGCTTGAAGAAAAACAAATTATAATGCGAATATAATAGCTGATAAATCAAATTGGGTTCCATTATATATTGCATGCTATCTATATAAAGGTATATTATATTAAAATAACTCATAATTAATAGGTATCTATGTGCATGATACTGAATACCTACATAATTAAGTGTATATATATTTTTTTCTGTTGATATAAAAATGGAAGTAAAACCTATTGGAGAAATCTGGGTTTAAGATAGAAACCATAGATAGTTAATCCATTTATTTTTGTTATTATTGTTGTTGAAGAAAGAGATACTTAAATAAAGCATGTAAAAACACAAAAACACTTAGTTAAATTTAGACTGTTGAAACTAATTGTTAGAGTTAACCCCAAAATCAGAAAAAATAGTCATGTTCACATATCTCGATTTAGCCTGTGCAGTAATTATCACAGTCGTATTCAATGTGTTAACCAGATATTGCAAGTAAATAATTTAGAAAAAAAACTGTATAGCCTTTATTTACTATCACTACAGAATCACTAGTGCCTAATCTATCTTAGACAGAACTTTTTTATAATTCTAACTATAACTATAGCATTTTATATATGAAATACTTCAGAATCCAGTACATATGTAGTTATCTTTGACAACATGTGCATACCTATTAAACAACTTTTTTGTTTTTCAGTATTGAAACATATTAAAATGTATTATATATTGGCTTATATATTAATCATAATTAATTACTACAATAATCTGTTCGGATTAAGCATTAGTATCTCAATATATTTTCAGAAAGTGTTGTAAAAGAGTGTATATACACTCATGGCTTAGCCATTGGCCCTGATCAATATCTGTGACGTTTTTTAAGTATGACCCAATTTATTGAAATTAACGGCACTGTAAATCTTGATTGCATTCCAATCACTTTTAAGGCTATTCAATTAGAATTCTATATTAGATATTGGTTTTTAATCGTCACACCCAGG
This sequence comes from Ichthyophonus hoferi, assembly GCA_002751075.1. Taxonomy (NCBI): domain Eukaryota; class Ichthyosporea; order Ichthyophonida; family Ichthyophonidae; genus Ichthyophonus; species Ichthyophonus hoferi. The sequence continues at coordinate 91,839 of NAOQ01000099.1, read as the reverse complement.
ATGAGCATGGAACCAGTTATCATTGTATTAACCTATTGTTACAGAAGTGTGTTTTACAATTAGGACCCTCTTCTCATGTCTTGTTTTCTAATGGCTGCCATTAATATACTTTTAATATAGAGATTATGACTTAAAAATAGCCCAAAGGTTTGCAACATGTAAGAAGTCTTGCAACCAGTTTTTAAATTTATTTATTGGTTTCAGTTAAAGTGGTCTTTTTCACTCTGTGAGTATACCAACAAAATCATATGTTTCTTAAATTTTAACGTGGCTGAGGATAAGTCAATCAGCTTCCAGGCCATGAAGAATAGATTTCACGACATTGACAATAGTCAAGACTGCAGTTTACTGATTGCACAACACAGTTGGACACCTAATTATAAACTTTTTAACAGTGACACCACAGTACGATTAGAAGCTCTGATAGCAATTGCTATGTACCTAACATAAAATATAAAGGTATATGTTTATTATACCATTTAATTTCTTGCTTGAATAGATTGGACTCTCTTTATTGACATGAGTATAGTAGGGATAGTTTAAACATTTTTTGCTTTGTTTTAATTATTTGTGTTTAGGCACAAAATTTTTATTTAACAGATTAAATTTTATCTTAATTGTTTCAAATAGCTCATAAAAGCGACGGACTGACCACTAGTATGTATTAGGTCTACAGAGATGCATATATATAAATGTATTTACAATTTAATGCTTTGGGAGTATAAAATTATTTGCAATTTACTAGTATATTACCATGCCATATACATATGCATATATATATTTATATGCAATAAGCTATTCATAAAAAACCATTAAAAGTATACAACCTGAACCATATTTAGTACAACAATACGTGGTGTATCATCTATTGACCACTTTAGGATGAACACTATTTATTGGATACCAGTCATGAGATCTCTGTTGACCTGTTCCTTTGTCATATAATTCAAAGCACCCCTCGCCGTAAGTCGTGATCCTGGGTTCAATATAAGTATTTTCTAGAAGTTAAGGAGTAATTACCACTGGTCAGTTGATAACTATTGGTTGCTTTCATATTCATTTTAATTATTTGGGTTATTTAGGCCAATAAATATCCTTCAATTGGGTATTTTATATCAATCAAATTCTCTAACAGAACACAATATATATACTCCATTCGATACTTTTGGCCCACATCAAATGTAATTAATCAATAGAATATGGTATTAAGAAATTAAGATATACCACCAAACAGTAGACTCTTTGAGGGCGGTAGAGATAAGAAGTGATTAGATCATTTGCATTTCAACCAATATAAACGCTCTATTACCCTATTGATTTATTAAAATCCAGGACAGTCCTATGTACCATGGGTAGGATAATATTATAAGTCGATAATAGACACAGATAATGTTTAAACATACAATTTATAAGCTGGCATTAAACAATCAAGCAAATATAATAATAAGAAGTAAAGGGAGAAGTAAACCAAGAAGAGAAGATTGGCATACAAATAATCTTAGACCTTAACTGGCAATGTAAATAATAAATAAATAAGATAATAAAGAAAAGATATGTAGTATCAACGAGTGGTTATATAGGAACATAAGGTGTTTAAACTGCATAGATGGATCTATCTTATATAGTATTCTATTACCTCACCTTCAGTAAATCTCCTTCTTGGCCATTGGTTGCTGAAATTTTACGAGCCTTCCACTTAGGAAACTGAGTACTGTAGAAAGGCAACTGGGTAACACCAGGCCAGGTAGCTTCAGTAGGACTGCCTAAAAGCCTAGAGACAGGGATTATGACTGTGAGTAGAGGTAGATAGCATATATATACATATATACCTGCCTACCTACATACATTCATAAATCCCATCATACATGTATACATAACAGTGAGATCATAACAGCTTATTGAAGGCCCAGTGAATAAGAATTATAATGTTGTTTCATATGAAAAAATATAAATATTTTCAATTAGTTTACTTACAATTTAACTGTATTTTGTAATAATAAGGTAGGAAATAAAGACTAAAGACGATAAATAATGGCCAATGATATGCACAATGATAAGATGGGCATAAAGCATATATATATGTTTTATATCTATTGATAAGGGTAAAGTCATAGATATAATTGCAGTGTATGCATGTATATATTCACTCAGTAAGCAAACCTAAATGTTTTCATGACTTGATCAATTTCAGAATCTCCAGCAATAATGGTAGTACCAGTGATCAGCTCCGACAAAATGCACCCGGCTAGAAAACAAACCGTACACAGTTAGTAACATATAAGGTTGGTTCTTATATATATGTAGATAATAATATAATCTAATATGCATTGTCTGTATTATTTTCTTTTATTCTAGTATTTAGAATGGATGTGTATAGGCGTGTGAATAACGATATTATAAAAAAAAAGGAAAGTGTGAGAAATGTTTTTATAGGTTATAATAATAATAATAATAATAATAATAATAATAATAATATGCACATCACATAGTAACATATATAACAGTCATAAAAAGAAATTTACAATAAGAACTACAGCCATTTTTTGAATAAAAAAAGATTTATAGAGATACATATACCTCTATTTGGTTCCGTCAATTACACTCTTTCTATATATGATTTCAATTATGCATACATTTTATTAGCTATAATATTTATATTGCGGATTTTTATGCATCGGTATTTAAAAATTAAAACCGATGAGAAATCCATACATTTCTTCCACCGGCCCAGTAATAAAATACTTAATAGTTTATAAAATAATCAATAGTCAATAACATAATGTTTTCCTATTCTGAACACAATAGTTAACCAAGTAAAATTCTATGACAGCATCTATGCACCCTATAGGCATTTCTCATTAATTATTAGCTATTAATTGTTATACTTTATATATCACCTATAAAACTACAATCATGCTGATATATGCCATTAAATGTGTCAGGTAAGAATATTGAATGATGCTACTAACTCTCAATTCCTTTCCCACCTAAAGTGTAAGTAATATTATAAGAGAAAGACAAATAGAACCAATGAGAAATTTTCACCTACCACTCCACATATCTATAGATGGGGTGTAGTGTTCACAACCTAATAAGAGTTCAGGGGCCCTGTACCACAACGTCACTACCTGGATTCTCACCAATTAGAAAGCAATTAGTGATATCATAAGAAAAGGAATATGACATGGTAATAGGATATTTTTTTATATATATATAAGCCAAAAAGTAGCAATGTTGATTTCAGCCTGTGGAGTAATTATTTTATTCATGTTTAGATTTGCAGCCGATTACTGCAAACAGAAAATTTACAATAAAAACCGTATAGCTTTTATTCAGTATCGCTACAGAATCAAGAGTCCCTAATCTATATCTGACAAAACCTTCTTCTACTTTTTAAATATAACATTATATATTTAGAATATTTAATACTTCAGCACCAAGCATTAATTATTTAGATAATTATAAATATAGTTACTTTTCCTATGGTTTAGACATACCTTTATTTGACAACTAACACGTAAAAGGGAAAGAAATAAGTCAAAGTGCATGTATGTATGTATACAGGTACTAAAAAGCATTTGAAACTAGTATGTAATAGACAAATGAAAGAAATAAGGATAAAAACAAACTGTGAAACGAGTCAGAAGGCAAAAAAATAAAGAAAAAAATGTACCTCGTGTGTATAGACCTTAAGGCTAAGATGAAATACACGGGAGAGACCTAGATCACATAGTTTAATAACCATGGTTTTCTACAAGGAGGTAAATAGGATAATAGTATATACATAAGTTGTTATGATATAGGGTTTGTTTATTAGTATGCAAGGGTTAATATTTAAGCCTGGTTACAGTAATTATAACTGGTCAGGTATCATTTCATACAGCTATATTAGTGTGTATACCGGTATTGATACCTACCTACTCATACTATTGTAGTTTTAGTGTCTACATTTCTACAGGGATAGCTATCCAAATAAATACAACTTTGTTATCAATGCTATACCAATCATTCATGCTTTCTCTATATATTGTTTACAAGTAACCAATCAGGATTTACAAAATATATACATATAAGACAACCTACTGGATCTACCAGAATATTTTGTGGTTTTAGGTCACGATGGATGACGCGGTGAGCATGTAAATAGGCCAACCCCTCTAATACTTGTTTAATGGTGGTCTGTGTGTGGATATATATATATATATTAATATATTAATATATTAGTATGTGTGAAGTTATATAATTGCAATTGTTGCGCATGGTTAACTATATTTGTTTACCTATTAATCAATATATAACATATATATACAAACATATTTGCATTTGTGTATAAAGGGTTAAAATAGATAGGATTATATACATCAGTGTAGCTAACTATTAATGTATGCTGGCATAGTGTATAGACAGGAACCATTGCCAGTATTGAATATATATATGAAAATATTTTTCCATTCCATTCTGATTGATTTTTTTCCCTATTCCCTCCTTCTCAAAAATATAATCCTATAACTTTCTTTTTCGTATACCTCATTTAGTATATACCCCTGCATTTCATTAGTATATATTGTGTATCATTACTATTATAATTATCTACCCATTACCTCCTCATTCGTTGGTGCATTTCTTTTAAAATTCAGATTTAATTATTATAATATTCTCCCGTCCACTCTTAACATCTCAGCATTTCCACCTTTTATCCCCTATGCAACCCCAGACCACATTCAACTTTAGTAGTTAGTAATAGTAATATTTGTTAATATGCTAGTAGTTATTCATAATAATATATATAAATAATGGCTACTATTAATAGTAACAGCTACTTAATTATTATTGTATATTTGCTTATGTAGTGAAACACATTGCACGACACCCAGTTTTTTATTCATTGATTATCCGACTCCTAGTCCTAATATACAGAGGTGTTAAAAACAATAATTTAATAAACGAACATAAGAAAACATAAATATTACAGCAACAGCGTCAGTAGGCAGTCCATGGGGGTGTTGTGTTCTCATGTATTGGCTGAGATCACAGGCCATATGTTCAAATACTATATAGAGGCTACTATTACGATATATTACATCTTGTAGTCTGTGTAGGTATGTGAATATATATATAAATATATGCATATACAAATATATATAGATATGTGAATATGTAAGTACATAAATAAGTCACTAGATAAGTCAATAAAGAAACGAATAAATCCATAAATGAAAAAACAAATAAAAAATTAAGAGTAATTTAATAGCCGGTAAGGTCTTTAAATAGAAAACTAGAAAAATAATTTATAAGAAAAAAGAAAAAAAGTAAGCACATCTTTATAAAAGAAATGCAATATATTCTTTGCTTTTTTGGGGTGGGGTGGTGGGGTGAGGGGGAAATTCTATAATAATTCAAAAGAAAAAATGCTTATAAGCTAATTTTTATAGATCATTATACATATTGGTTAGCATCAATCAGTGATAAATCATCTGTATTACTGTATTAATATTATGTCAATAGTAGAAAGGGTGGAGGGTGAGAGGAAGAAGAAAGGCTCTGCATATGATGAAAGAAGGATGCAGGGAATTGGATAACCTATAGGTGAATTTATATAGTAGTAGGTGGAGAGATGAGTATTTTTATATATGTTAAAGTGAGTGTCGTTTATATTATTTATATTATGGTATTAATGACATACTATAATAGAACTAAAGTAACTCGGATGATAGTATGAGAGGGACTAGGATATGTTTCATATATAAACCATATCAAAGCAAATGTAGATAATAAACACCGTACATATATACATACATAACAATGTTTGAATGACGTAGCTGCAGTAGCAATGCAACCTCTCTCAGGACAGTACCTGGTATTCCCTCTCCTTTCATTGGATTTTTGATCTTTTTAATTGCCACACTCACCTCAGGGTCACTTCCTTCAATAGTAGCACGGTAAACCTAAATTAAAAATTTAAATATTATTATAAGCAGGTCTTATTTTTCCTTTCCAACTGGTATTGTAGCCATTATCTCTCATTTTCACTGAAATATAATTGATAATTTTATATTTTATATTTATTCCATATTATCTACGTATTTAAGTTTCTAAAGTGACTTTACGTATACTAATTTGAGCGGGTGTAGTAATTTTTTCGTCCATCTTCTGAGTGGCAACCGACTATTGCAAGCTGATAATTTAGGATAAAAAACATATAGCCTTTATTTAGTGTCACTGCAGAATTAAGGGTCTTTCACCTGTTTCAGACATAACCTTTTTATACCTTTTAAGTATAGTATTTATATATACAGAATACATCGGAACTCACTTTTAATTAATTTAGATCTGTGTAACCATATATACCTATATAATGCTAATTATAAATTGTAACAATATCAGATAACTATGCTACACTCAAGCTTAATGTAAATAGATAACTTGAATATATAAAATTAAGTTTATGTTCTTTAAAAAATAAAATAAAAATATAATTAAAGTTAAAATTATAATTGAGATTGACAATATATAAATATATATATTACAAATAAACCATTTGAATTGGCCCCAATTATTTATTAATACAGGAAACCAATTTGAAAAATAAAATAAAATGTTATGTTGTTTTTAGTGAGCGGACTAGCTCGGGATAATGCCTTTTGTTAATATATATATAATAATAAATACAAATGAGATACCTTCCCATAAGTACCGCCTCCAATACATTCTAAACGTTTGTATGCAACTTTAGACCCAGTAATTACATTAGCGTCTCCAATGTTCATGTTTGCGTATACCTGAGAGAATATTTAAGATGTAAACCTCAACACTATTATACCGAGCTCTTTATTTTTAATATATATTACTTAATATCAGTCTTGTTATTTGTATATTAAGCGTGATGTCTAAGCTTTTTAATGTGAATGAGAATAAATACAGTAGTGATTACATTTCTAACTAGTTAAATATGTGTATAATTGTGTGCAAAAATTAGTGTACAAATATAATACAGAGATGGTTTGCTTTGTATTTTTATATTGGAGCACGTACATAGGTTCATGATCTCATAAAGAAAATTTGTAATTATGTTTATATTAAATCACTGATATGTACCAAAATACACATACTCAAAATCATTATAAAAAAAAAAACTATAGCATGTACATATAGCAACTATATTTCTGAGTTGTGTAAGACTGTTTAAACCTCTCATGGATAGCAAGTAAAAATAACCTCTGAACAGTAAAGGGTCGAGTCCATGCCACAGAAATTGTATTCTCCACAGATCGATAGCAAAGTATTTTTTAGCCGAATAGCCGCCAACGGAACTGGTATTCAAAATAATATCTTATCAAAAATCAATACACTGGTTGGTGTTTCTCTTATAAAATATATTACTTGGAGTACGTGAAATATTGTTTCCAGTTAAAATGCACTCTTTATTACAGTAACATTCATTGTTGGCTTATTGTAAATAACCCAAGGATAGCCTAAATATGGTTTAACAGGCGTAGTACTTGGTAATAATCGTTAGCAAAATACATCATCAATAGTGGTAATTGCTCAACATTGATTTTCATTATTGTCAGAAATAGCTTTTACGTACGCCTATTTAAGCGGTAGGTTATACTTTCCCCTATTAAGAACTAAAACTTAAAACCAGTCTAGCCGCCTCAATAGGAAAACCAATACTAATGCAGTAATGACAGGTAAATACCTTTTATTTTTTCTAAAGCAAACACTAAACCTGTTCACGTTTTTGCTTTCTTTTTTCTGTTGTTTCTTTCCTCATATTTTGATAGATATCTTCGATGAACTTCCCTAATTTCGACCATCTCCCAAACAAAATCTTATTGCATAATAATTTGTATTACTATTCAACACTGTATTGAAATATACCACATTTTTGTTTAAAAGAAGATCATGTAGTATTTGGTATCCCCACATTTTTATGTATTGTTTTTGCACCAATACAAACATTTTAATAATATATTATAGTAATTATAGGATATGCTTATATGTGAAAAAATAATTAAAAATGAAACACTGGTCAGAATTAGGAATATTTATGTGAATCCAGATGAGATGTGTATATGATTGGACAATATAAAAGCATTTTTAATATTCAATAAAAAAGGGCTCATGATTTTATGCCAACTGGGCATCTCCAGTGAATAGAACATTTCTATTGTGCCATCTAGGTTTAACAAATGGAGTGCGATTGCAATCGCAAACACATCATCCATTTAGGAGACACTGTAGCATCGCATGAGTATTAAAAAAGAAGCAATAAAAATGTATAGCAAGTGTTTTATCCGCTCCACAACTTTATTTTATTAATTTATATTTGTCATTTAATGTATTAGTCAAAGGCCAAATTAATAATATATCAGAAAATGATGCCAAATATTCTATTCAGGGAGAGCCGATATTTTCCAACCGGAATAAAACCAAGGCCTCCAACCATGAAGCACACACCTTAAGCTAATAATCCAACCTTACCAAGCCCAGAAAATACTTTATATAAACGTGTTAAATAAAACGTACACGCGCACACTTATGTCATTAATCAATGTTTTGCATAATTTCATATTAAAACGATTGACTAAGCCGAGATAATTAACGGCAAAAAAAGTTATCAAGTGTAAAAATAAAACATATACATCCTTCTTGATATCCGTAGAAGACAGTGAGATACCTTAATCATATGTATAATATGGGCGTATACTTACAGTATGTATCATAATTCAGTCTGTAGCTATTCTATTATGCATTTGAACAACATATTTAACTCTTGCACTTCTCTTTTTGTGGCCACAAGTGTACATTTAAAATTGTCAACGGGCGAAATAACAATTAATCATGACTTATTTCCGATTTTATCACTTTCATCAAATACGAGTAGATACTTTTGGTCTATAAACAAAGCATAATTTGCCCAACTTTAAATCAGTGAATAACAGAATCCACAATTAGTAAAGGCATTAAAGTCCCAGCCTTATCATTTGCAATGAAAGTATGCATGGATAAGGATTAGGCTTCACGGTATAGCGCGGGTTATACACATTTTATACAAATATTTCCTTTGCATATATAGAGTATATTAAACGATATACTATATATGGACAACTACCGCATTAAATAAAACTTTAACTACGGAACACAGGACATACATTGAGCTTTTCAACTGAAAATATACTATCTAATAAGGGGGCAAAATGCATGTCCGAATATGACGGTCTAGGATCCAAAGTTACTAAAGTCCATTTTCAATTGAATACTTGGTTCCTTTTGTGTCGCTACGCTACTCTTAGGTGTTTTGGCTACCTTGACTGCTTTCGCTGTTTCCAATGTTTTGGCTGCAGCATTCTTCCTAAGGGCTCGCTCTAACACCTTCTTGATATCTACAGACATATTGCTGACAACGGTCTTAAAGTCCTCTGATAAAGAAGAGAATGAATAATGAGATGTAGATATAAACAGACTGGCCTATAAGAAATAGCGCATAAATTTAAATTGAAGGGCATACCAGATAGTGTTAGCTGTTAAGTGAATAAGAGAGAGGATGAGGAAACGTATCTCATCATAAACACACCAACACACCTGGATGTGTAGCTGCAACTTTGAGAAGATGATTAAGCGCCAATGGGTGAAGAGGTTGGCTGTCGGAAGAATCATCGGTTTCCAATAGCGAGACAAAGGTAGGTACTAATAAACATAAAATAGACACAACTGTACGTGGAGTGAGGTAAATATGAGGATTAAGGTAGAATAGATTGTTGTAATTCAGTATAGGCATAGTCTATTTATACTCTAATTACATAGCTCACATTTCAAATTATTTCTCATCAGATAAAGCTCCTAGCCTACAAATCGTATTACATTTTTACAACGTAAAATCAGTCGCTAATTACGTATTGAAATCTAATTGATCCAGCTTAATTTCTCAATCAACCTAAATGCAAGGAAGTAGAGACTAATTCCATTAGTACAGCTATATATGATTTTGTTTCGATCAAAAATAACAGGTCAAGAAACACCAATAAGTTTATTTTAAAAGATAATCAGTTACTTGTACATCATTGGTTACTAATACAGGCTAAAAATATAAAGGTTTTCAGAGTACATATATACATAAATCACTCCTTTATTTTTTTTAAAATACACAAAGTATACAAGTATATGTATGTATTTTTTTCCAAATCCAATTATACAAGCACACAACACAAATAAGCCAAGTATTTAAACACGATTCGGCCGAACACTTTAAACCAACACACTACTATAGCAACCACAAAATCAAAACATTTCGTCAACGGCAGGGTTTGAACCTGCGCGGGCAAAGCCCAATGGATTTCAAGTCCATCGCCTTAACCACTCGGCCACGTTGACTGACAATAAATCCAATATATCTTGGTTTATATATACGATAGTAATATGGCGGATTATTAAAGCAATAAAGGCAACAACACAAAGCATTATATATTACACTGGTGTATCTATCATTTATAACGTAAAGTAATTATTTTCCCCCTTAATAAAATGAAGAATTAAGGTAGTAAGATAGTAACATCAAACAGTTCATATAGTATATATAATGTATGCTTGCACACCCACCTTTGTCTGTATCAGCTAGCTCAACCAGTAGTACGATAATATGCATGGCTTCGTCATAGACGGCGACTTCTTCCTTATTGGTCTCTGTAAGATAATGTTATAATCCGTCATGTCACCTTCCAAACGTTTTTTTCATATCAGAGCGCTTATTAGTGATGACCACTTTACTTCACTCCATTATAACCTATCAACTATCAATATAATTTTGCCCCTCCAGTTCTTTGAATCCATATCCATATACACAGTTATATGAAAATTTCTAAAAATTATAATATCCAAACATCCAAACTATCTATCTTTCCCTTTCAACATATCCTTTTTTCTAATTCTAAATATTTGTTTTTGTTTTTGTATCATTAGGATTGTACATCTATACATGTATACATACAGGGCAAAATGACTATATTAGTATCCATTTATCTACCTCTCTGGGTATGTACATAAACTCACCCGCCTATACCTATAAAAACATATATATATAGACCCATACGCATACAAAGACACGCACATATATATACAAACACATCAATTCACCAGTCCATGTATAGTCGCACCTTTTAGGGGAAACTCAGCAACTTTATGTAATAACATAACCACCTCGGGTAAAAGACCATGTATAAAGTGCGCAATGATAGATGCATCCACTACTTGTAAGAGGGAACGAATAGCCTGCAGTGCAGTAAGTTGAAGCTATAGATAGGCGTGGTTATGTTAGTATTTAATAGTGCGTATATAGACGGGAGAGAGGCAGAGGAAGTGATGAAGATAAATAATAGGATATGAGATGAGTATATGTGGAAGACAAGAGGAGATATCAACCAATAAAAATATATACATTTTTTTTTTTGATAAAAAACAATGATGTTGTCCGATGTCATAACCAGCCATATATGTGCATTAAAAACATAAAACAATCTCCCAATACAGTACATTGTAAACAAACCATTACTGGTTTACGACACAATCCCAAAATTATTTTAAAAAACAAATTAAGTTGTACAGATACCCCTACCATCCAATAAAACTGGTTTTAAACAGAGGAAGAATGCAACAACATAAAGGACTCACCCACCTGTAATTGGCCAGATTTTAAAGGAACCAATAAAACATCAATACTCTGTGTTGTTAAGGAGGCGGCAGCCTTGGGAACGGCCGCATATAGGATAGCAATGGCTAATATAATGTTACGTATGGTTTCTGATTGGCTATAGCATGAAGAGGGAATGCAGAGGATAAAAAGGAATATGGGTTACGATTGAATGGCTTCCTGAAATCTTAATAGAGAGCTTAAAGGCTACGTTATTGGTTGTAAATCAGGTGTCGTTTGGTACTATTTAAGAATATTTTATCTTTTCCTTTCATTTCCTCTTATTATCTATCATCTTTACCTTTCTTTTACGTTAAATATAGAATTTGCTAATCAGCAGTATCAAATAAAATTACATTATATGTGTATGTGTATGACATTGTATGTTATATACACAAACAAGCAATTAACGTGCAACTTTATTCCTTTCAGTATTGTTTCACATCGTTGATTCTCATTATTAAATATTTATAAATTACCATCTCAAATCTACGATTGTATATACATACACACATACATGCATACATACCAATACTATCCTACTTACTACATATGTACTGTGTGTTATGTTACTATGAATTGTAATACTCTAAATACAACTAGACCTTTTATTCAAACCAAAATGATCGCCATGGTATTTCATTGGCTACCGCTGAAGGAGGCGGGTAAAAAAAAACGACAGAGGCAGAGAGAGAGAAAAGGTGATAGGCACTGAGAAAGAGAGGGCGTGATAGATAGTACAGAAAAGAAAGTGTGGAAAGAGAGAGAGATAGAGAGAAAAAGTATACATACGTAGTAAGGGTGTCTGGATTGGCTATGAGAGGCTGCAGCGCTGTAAGACAGCTGGAAAGACTAGCTATGAAGGTAGAGTCCCACTGCAAGGGTGCATAGTACTATTACTATACGGTAGGAAAGGATCCTAGTGGAATGCATTACAATATGCGGAAGTGTCATGTGATATAATGTAATATAGTACGATGTAATGCAATATAACATAATGTGGTATAGTATAATAAAATAAAATACAATATACTTTAATGTAGTAAAACTAAAATAATAAAATCTAACATAATATAATATCATATAATATAATTCAAACTCATGTGATATAATATAATATAATACAACACAACACAACATAGCACAACACAATAAAACATAATACAATATAATGTAACATACAATAGGTCTTGTACCCAGCAATTCTACCCTTTGTAAGGGGTTAGTGGTGCTCCAATGGGCTTCTAGTGGCAGATAATACATAGGGTCTAGATAGATACTTAGTCAAAATAGTTCAAAACACCCTATGTGCGCTAGTCAAAGATGTTTAATCTAAAAATATATACATATTACATACCTACCTACATACACACATATCATAACATAGTTACTAATCCATGCTTACTTTATCCCGCTGGTCTTGACTGGTCGGAGGAGTGGTATGGGCCACTGTATGAAGCTGCTTCAAACCACTAGCCACCAATGAGGTGTCCTTACCACATACACATCGCAACACAAGTAAGAGAATAGTGGGAAGGACCTGGTAAGGAAGGGAGAGAGGGAGGGCATGTTATACATAAGGTGGGTAATGGCAAGTAATATACAATACCAATACCATAGAGCACATAATAACATATAGTACTATAGTACTATACAATACCATAACCATCTTTTATACACGCACTACATCGCTAACCCGTATGGTAGCATACAGTAACGTATAATACTATACAATACTATAATCGCCTCCGATACATACATACTCACTAATCCGTAAGGTAGCATATGGTAACATATATCATACTAATATATACCACTATATATAATGAATAATAACATATCATACTATAGGAAACTATATAATACAAAACAACTGTAACAAATGGATCCATTAATAATTGATTACTATTCTTAACCGAAAGCTTTAGTAATTGTTTTGCTGATCTAGTATTCTAATTGGATAGAATTATAATATATGTAGTGTGACCAAGATCTACAATATAATTAGTTCTAAAAAACGTGACCCTACATACATGACGACAGAGATATTCACTAAAGCTAAAGTTTACGTCATAAATGAATATACAATTTTCAGAAATTTCTAAAAGTATACTGATATTACAAGCGTATCATACTACACAAACCTGTATAGTAGCTTCAAGGCAACATAGGGAAGGTAGAGAAGTCAATGATGCCAGAGCAGCAATAGCAACTCTACTATCAGGGAGTGCTGTGTGATGGGAGAAAAAAAAATCTTCTTAGTTATTGGTTCATTGCAGATTAAGGGCATGCACAGAAATATCTTTGGGTTGGTTTTTTGAAATCCATAGACATCTGAGTGCGTAGATAGGGGGTTGGTGTGGATTATATGTATATATACGATATTACATGATATAGTATGATAAAAGGTAATATAATATAATATAATATAATATAATATAATATAATACACATTGTCACAGCCTTGAAGGAAATACAGTAACAGAAAGTAAAGTGGAAACTATACAAAAGATAGATATATAGACATAGCAAGAATTACTTAGTATATAAACATATATTATATTCTTTATATCCTAGTCTACTATTGATTTATTAGTTAATTACTGTATGTTAAATTAAATATCCTTTTAATTATACCCACACTAATAGGATCGTAAAATAATACATATAGATATATAGATTAAGAGGACAGGTGGAAAAATCCATATGATTGGATAGACCTATCTCGACATCTATAACAATAGGTAGAAGGTACGTCATGACACCCACTCACCCTTCTTATTGGCATCCTCCTCCATCTTAACTAATGGAACAGAGGGACGATCAACCAATGAGGAGTCATAAGTAGATAAGGCACACACACAGAGATCCACTACAGCATACACACGAGATTCACTAGGGAGGACACTGCTATCATCCCTGAGCATAGAGGGCAGGCCTAGGATTCGTCTAAGTAGGCCAATAACTAAGAGCCGGGTAGCATCCTGGACCCATATGATTGGGTGAGAGGGAAATGATAAGAAAGATGAGAGGTCAGAGAGAGGGATGAAAGATTAATGTGTGATATTTTCACAGGATATTGGTCAGTTTAGGGCGTTATAATAGCATATTCTAGGTTTTTTCGAATGGAAATGTAAATTAGTCATTTTATGCATACCACTCAATGCGGAGAGATTAATTTAGGAGATTAACGATAAGAAGAAACCATTGGTTGGCGTATTTTAGTCTGTCAAAAACATATTTTCTCTAAAGCAAAAGCAGCAAAAAGACAACTTTACAGCAAAGATCTTCTAGCGCCAAAATAGAAGACCAATAAGAAACCGCGAAAAATGTATGCATACAATCACATATATACATATATAGTAATACACAGGCTAGCATTCTTGTTGTCATGGTTACATTAAATAACAACAGATACACTATTCAAAGTGTACCAATAGATGCCGGGTACGTGTTTACATACGTGCATTAATAGCCATCTACAATTATATGCGTGAAAATAACCATATGTAGTAATGTGTGACGCACCTCATGAGACAGTATGATGCTCTTTAACACTGTTATTAGTTCTACTATCAGGTCTTTAGGCCGTCCTTCGCTTTCTACTTCCCCATTAGGAAAGTCCAGGCGGACGGCTGCCTCGCTCCAGTCAATCTATGGGAGAGAGAAGTGGGTAAATATAGGTGCAAATATATATGTAAACGTATAGAATATATAGATTACAGAGGACATAGCATATATAATATATGGAGTATATAGGATATATAGAGAAAGGTATAGATGTATGATATCAGAGCGGTAAGCATACAGTAATAAGCAATAAACCAATCCGTGGCTGGGCATTGATAAAATATCATCCAATTATCTTAGCGCTATATACCAAGGCAAATAACAAAATGATACAACCATCTATCCATCATATACCCCATACTCATAACCTATACATATATATATACATATATATATTAATATAATTTTAACAAGAAAACATCATTGGTTAAACAGGGGGTCACGTGCCCTTGTAGAAAACAGATTAGCCAATGTGTATAGAGAGGTTGCCGTAGCCTCAGGGTTAGGAGAGGTAGAGAGTGCCTGTATGCATAGACTAAACATTAAATAGAGCGAATCACTGGGAAGGGGTCGGCTCTTATCATCGGTTTCTGCTCCCCATCCACCAATCAGATGTCAGTATAGGGACTTGACCAGGGCTCACTTTTAGTGTAAAAAGGAAATTAAATTATTTATTAAAGATTATTAAAGATTATTAAATACTATGTTATATATAAACACATATATCTACATATAAAAGTATTATTATATGATATTAGATATGATTATGATAACCCCATGGAATCAGCAATATCAACACGCTGGGGATTTAATTTTTAAATTTAAAGTGCACATTTCTATTGGTATAGACTCTAACACCCGTGCACTACTCCTACTGATAAACAATAGCCTCCACCAATAAAAAAGAATAATTTAACATAAAAATGCAAGACCCAATCAAATCCACCCACCCTTCAAAAAGACATCCCCGTATTCGGTAGGCATCAGGAGGGCAGTGGCTGCCATGACAGTCGTCCAGGACGAATCATAATGCTCCTTTACTGCATCTCTCGTCCATTGGTTGACTAAAGGCTCCCTGTTACCATGGATACCATAGTGGTAAAAATTAATAATACCGATTACAGTATTAGTAATAACAATAGTAAGAGTAATAGTAAGAGTACTAATAAGAGTAGTAGTAATAATAGTAATAATAATAGTAATAGTAATAGCAACTATAATTATATAACCATCGTATTTATAATGAAAGTGAGAGCAGCACTAGGCTAAGTGTGTATGCATACATATCCTTCCTATCACATGCACGAACTCCTATAGCCATGTTTATACATATACATTAACACATAAATATACCTATGCATAATACATACATATATACATACATACATACATACCATACAAACATACAAACACTACCTACCCCGAGCCCAAGTGCACAGCATATCTAGGAGGTAGTTGTAATATGGCATAGTCTCTTAATACATCCAACCAGAGTTTAGCCAGTCTGGGAAGGAAAGGATCAATAACAACTGCAAGGTAGGTGCGTTGACTAGGGCCATTGCAGGCCAGCTGTATCTCTGCCCAAGCATGGAGCAGGGCTACTCGTACTGTCATGCCCGTGGCCTATGGTTCATGCACGGGTTAATAAAGGCACACTAGCTACCTAAGATCATAAATTGGTACACTGGCTAATAAAGGTTTTGAATTGGTTGGTAGATGGTGCAGTCAATTAATGTTATCGGAGGGTTAATAATCTAGTTGGCAACAATTGACTAATGCGTTAATAAAGTGGTAATAAAGATTGATTAGAAAGTGGATGAAACAGATAATGGAGAGGGTTGATAGGCTGGAATGTATTAATTATAGGTAATGATTGGCGCATATCAAAGTGGCCTATTAGAGGAGGGAATAGTATCTAGAATAGTTTTAAGAAAACAATAGTATTGAAGAGTTAAGAGAGAGGACCAATGACATAGAGCTTTGGGTAACCATAGCAACGGATATAAAAAGAGAGTGAAGTCAATAAGAGCAAGATGAAGCTAAAAATATAGCGACACACATAAAGAAAGGGAAATCGGATCAATGGGAAGGAAAGACAAGGGTAGCCATAGTGACACATATATAGAATTAACAGGACCAATAGAAAAAGATATAACATGACGCTGCTTGTTTACCTCGTTATACATAGCATACTTAGTGTCCTCTGAGTCCGTGATTGGTCCTACTATTAATTGTTGGATTCTATATATATTCATTGCGTGTTTGCATAAATGATTGTTTCGTTTGGTTGGTTAGGATATCGTCATAATTTTAATATATATATATACCATACACCTACTAATATATATATGGATATAATTACATAAATATCTATACACATCTATATGCTCGACCTCACAGTTACATAGCTAGTATAATTAGGTATAATTAGTAAGTCTGCTGCGTCAATAGCACTACAAATAATTAATTAGTATGCATTTGTTGTTTTCTTACTATTGAAATACCAAAGCAATAATATACAATGCAAGTTCACCCTACCCTATGTAGGGCCAGTGCACACCATGTATAACCCATCCCTATTCTCTATATATATACCTTCTTAGTTCGCCTTGGTCCTTGGTAACCCCACTACTAACCCATGCTCCACACACTCTACCAGCCAGTGCTGATAGGCTGGGATCTACGTCCTCACCAAAGGCTGGGCGCAGTGCAGCCCCAATCTGGGCCTGATATTGCTCCAATAGGGAGATGTCCTGAAATAGGGCAATGTTTTGATTAGTCTAAAAATGATAATGCTAAATAGCAATGATGATAGTCGTAATGAATGAGCCAATGATAATAAGAATAGGAATGGAAATAGTAATAATAGTATCAGTTTTAAGAGCTAATGCACCACCGTATTTTATTTTTATATGCACACCTCTCTTTCTCCCTCCTGCCCTACATATCTAAGAATAAATGCAAAAGACCTTATATGTACATACATACATAATACTATAGTGCATGTACATATATACATGCGTAATATCCGATTTACCTCAAAATCAGGGTCAGGTGCCTGACCGAAGTAACGAATAATATCAAGGAGAGTACGGAAGCCAGCCAATCGTAAACTGTCACTATCACTAGTGGCTGCATTAAAGGCACAACCAACCAATGCACTGAGGCGGTTAACTAGATACCTAGGTATATGATTGGAGAAATGGTAAGTGATATAGTGCTCTAACCAATAATTCGTAGTGGTTAATTATGTAGTCGGATTATTGCTATATCAGTATAGTAGACAGTATGTCAAGGTATATATAGGTATATATACAATATAACAATATAAGATAGTACCATATAGCATAATATAATATCATACAATATAATATGGTACCATCTAACATAGTATAATGTAATACCATAATGTAATACAATATAACGTCATATAATATAGTATATATGCCCGTGTGTGTGTTTTTATGTGTAACGGCATATATTACTAAATTGTTATCACAACAAGTACATATGCAACCATATATATATAGTATACCTTTGTTTACTTCCATATCTAAACATGCCCAATTACTGGAGGATATTCATAATTCATAATACATAATACAATACACGCCAACCAGTCGCATCAGATTATTGCAATGCATCCAATGAAACCAAGTATATTTTAAGTCATGCTATCCCTATGCACACCTTTCTCTATTGCCCCTACAGTTCTGCCTCATATATTTCAGATCTAGATGAAGACGATGCTCAGGACAAGAGGCGCAATCATGCATTAGTTCTCTTATACAGGCCATAGAGAATTCCTGTATGGCAGGACCAGGTGGGGTTAGCATAGTGGGATAGTATATAGTATGATGGTATGATATGATAGTATGATGGTATGATAGTATGATAGTATATAGTATAATGGTATGATAGTATAATAGTATAATAATATAATAGTATGATAGTATGAAGGTGGGTAGTAGAAGAATATGATAGTATGATGGTATAATAGTATAATAATATAATAGTAGTGGTATAATAGTATAATAACATACATATGAATGTATTTGATAAGAGGAGAGAGATATAATTATAAGAACACCAATAATATGGGAGTACATGCCAACCTAATATAGAATACACATCCATATATATTATTATGTAATGCAATATAATACCAAACATGGCTTTATAAGTATATATACTATAGGTGCATATATCTAGTATATAGCCTACCCTAGCATATACATATACAGCCTACCTTTAGTGGGCTTCTAGGCACATCTCCCTTGCTATGATGCTTTTTTAATCCTGTATCTACCAATCCCTTCTCTGTTTCCTCGTCCTCATCATCTTTCTAATTAGAGGAATGCAGTACGTTACCATGGTGATAATATGGGTTTGTCAAATTATATGCCCAAGTGCAAATCAAATATATCAACACTTGTAATTTGCACTTTAAAAGGATTTCAAATGGGTTTATGATTTTTCATTGGTTAACTAATAAGATAACCTGAACAACAACTATGATTTGGGTCGGGTCAGGTAATAAATGGTACCATACAGGTAATATTCAACCACTTAATTGCTTGTAAAAAAATAATAGAATTAGTATATATATATACCATATAACATAGCATATAGCATATAGATATACACATACACATACATATACATATACCCTCTTTCACCCACCTTGCTCTGCAAGTCATCATCCCTCTCTCCCTTCCTCTCTACATCTTCCTCCTCTAGGGTGACGCTCATGGCATGGTTACAGAACAACAGCCACCTCCCTGGATCTTGCACAGCTAAATAGCGAATTAATTCCCTGTATCGAGCAAGGCATGTGTGTTAAAATAAATAAATAGGACAAGCTATTGGTTACGTATAATTTAAAGCTCTTTCAATTTTGGGTTTTTCCCCCTTCTTTCTGCTTTCTTTATTTATGGAATGGACAACACATCACTATAATATGATATAATACAATACAATATAACAAACCATACCATAATGCAATATAATATAGTACAATAGCAAACACTAAACATTCTTAATAAACCTCAGACATATAATTGTGCAAGCACACTATACATCTAACTATATAACTTACAGAATACACTTTTTTAGTACAGCAGCATTAGCTTCAACATCCTCTCTATTTAATGCTTGCAACATTAGGTGCTCAAGACCTACACCCATTAGCTACAGGTCAGTGGTGTGTGTCATATATATACTTTAATCCAATCATAGTCAGGTGAAGTCATACCATAATACGACTATTGTTTAAACGTGTATTTAGATTGGTAGCTATAAGTATAATAAAATAGGTCAGGTGAATAAAAAAAGATGAAGTAAAGTGGATTAGTAAGATGAGCAATAATAATTGGATTAATGTAATTAAAATAAATAATATCTAATTAAATAGAAAGAAAGTAGGTCTAAGTAGAAGTAGAATTTAAAGGAAACATTTGAGGGAAAGATATAGGATGAAAGAGATTAAAATAGAGAAATAATTGGAAGGGAAGCAAGTGATAAAACAAGCTTTGCAGATAGGACAAGATCTACTGGATACCGCTGGATATGGTGTAACAGCACATAATATAATGACATATAATGAAATATCATATAATATAATAGTAAATAATATAACAGTACATACAATATAGTGATATCTATACTATACTATACCATACTGTAATACATCGCAGTATATGTACACCGTATCCTACAGTATCCTGCTATATCCTACAATACCCACCATGTTCTGCCACACTAACAGCATCTCTCTGAATCATTTGATACAGACAGTTACAAGCGGCCAATCGTAGGCTTGGGAGTGGGCTGAAATCACGATATCGTAAGTATAGGCAATAATTATCATACAATAGTACTAGGCATCTATAAATGGATTACACATACATACTATTCCCCCAGATAGAGAGAGAAAAAAGAACAACAAAACAAAGATAATATAGCAATATATATAAAATAAGTATACAAAAAACGAAACATGCAAAAAAATAGTATAATATATATAGTATTATATAAAGTAAATAAAAAATACAAGAGAGGTTACAGGTGCAAAATCAGTGGAGTGATGGTGAATAATATAATACGAAATAAGAAACTATGTGCTAGTTACCGATAAACTGATTGGTGAGAGAATGTGTGATCATGTGATTATAGACCAATAGGAATCATAAGGGGGGGTAGATTGGACTGCATATTAGACTATATCATATTATATATCATTAAATTATATCATAAATATATTATGCCATATATCTTATCATACCACATTATATTCTATTACATTCTATCCTCGATAAACCATATCCTATGTAAGAGCTCAGACACCTTCTTGCACCCACACCTGGGCATCCTATATAGTGATTGGCCTGCTATAAACACCACCCAATCATACCCTACCTCAACAGACAGGTCCTCATATACGGTAGTAGTGGGGTGACATTATGGTGGTTAGCAGCAAACACCACTAGGGTCTGTATACACTGCACTGCCACCAAAGAAACTCCGGGATTATCGATACTAGTAAGGTAATGCGATAGGCCAATACAGGCTTGTCGTACCACGGGATTGGCTTGTAGCTCTGGGCCCTGGGCCGTCATTAGAGTATTGAGGAGATGGCCAAGACACTGTATGACCTTTAGGCTATATGATTGGTAGGTAGGTTAGTATGAGGAGAGGATTGGGGCATGGTTTATATTAGGAAGATAATAGGATAAAACACTTGATTAATGTTTACATGTAGGCTGCATGGATATATATACACAATAATAATAATTTAGAGAAAGGAAAAACATAGTAGTTATAATGCAAACAAGAAATTATACATATGAGATAGATAGTAGTGATTATCGTCAGGAGCACAATTCCTACCACCTAATCATTATCCTAATATAAACTATAAAACATATAAACATCTTAAACATCTTAACCAATGTTCTGTTTGTATCATAGCCGCCCATAGGACGGGTACACGAGAAACAAGAGAAAAAATAAAACACCTTAATTGGTTAATGAAAAATCTTAATATTATTAATAGACCATTACGACTGGATGATAATGTAATCAGTAACCCGTACCACAAACAATTAGTTAATTAAATCTAGACCAATAATAGTACAAGAAAACATACTCTCTATGGTTGAATGAGAAGAAGAAGGACCATAATTGGTCGACAGCATGGGTGATAAAATTCATAAAGGCTGAGGACTCTGACGTTATCCATAGAGCTTGACAGGCCCAAAGCTGAATGATGATTGGGTTAGATATGACACTACGAAGGTGGGGTCAGTGTATATGTATGGCTATATATCAGGCAGGGTTTGTAGACATACATCTTGATACACGTAGAGTGAGGATAGTTCTAACATTGAGTGTATATACTATATGGTTAACATAAATAGAAATAATCAAATACATCATAAAGTAGGTAATGCAACACTAATATAGCCATATAAAGTAAGTATCACATAACTAATATAGCCTTATAAAGTAAGTATCACATAACTAATATAGCCTTATAAAGTAAG
>NAOQ01000099.1:55264-65282 GCA_002751075.1 Ichthyophonus hoferi | reverse complement strand
ATACTATACTCTACTATACTATACTATACTATACTATACTCTACTATACTATACCTACCACACCATATTATATTATACTATACTATACTATGCTATTTCTACTCTACTATACTATGCTCTACCCAATCATATTCTATTTATTATCCTAGCATGTCTCACCTGTGCTTTTAAATCACCATCCACGTCCTCCTGATATCCCCCTATTATCGCATTATCCGGCCCACAAAGGGAAGGTAAGAGGGTAGTACTGACGTCACCAACCACGTGCACCAGATCTGTCAACAAATCAACGTACATAGGTAAGAATGATATCATACAAGATTTACTGGTATACTATAATAATATAATATTATAATACTATAACAACACAGTCCTATCATAGTATTACAGTACCTATATCCAACTTGTATTGCAAGATAAAATATAATATAGCATAAGATAGTACAATATATACATAGAATGGAATACAGCATATATAGATATATATATACACACATATATAATCTAATATAAGAGAGTATAATATAATCCGTACTACAATATTTTGCATCATAAACCTTATTAGACCCCCCTGCCGTCTTCCTGCAATTTATTCATATCCAATCACCCACCACCCTTTGTTCCCCCTAGAGCACACCACACGGTCATACAGATAGATAAGGCAATGAGCCCCCCTCTACTAGCAATAAGGAGAGAGGCCAGGTACTAGGAAAGAGTAGGCAAGGAGGGGGATGTAGGTGATTGGTTGGTAGATAGACATACATGTAGGTATGTGTATATGAGTATATGTATATATAGGTATGCTTGTATGTATATGTATACCTACCGGACATGATTAATCTCAATAGAGTAGAGAGATGACTTGGATAGCTGGTTGGCTTCAGTAAAGCGTAGGTCTTATATACACGCATCTGCAATATGGTAATAATATTAATAACAGTGTGCAAGGTAGTATAATAGTTGTGTTGTATTGAGCTCTGTGTTGGGGTTTTGTGTGTAAATGCTTCTCTTAAGAGTGAGTGCTATTACAAGTAGTCCCATTTCTATTATTATTATTATTATTGTTGTTATTGTTGTTATTACCATTATTATTATTATTATTCTCAGAAGTGTAACATAAAAACATACTGAACCCTATACCATTATCTCATTGGCATCTAGCATGTGTTCCGATGTACTCAACACACCCTTAGACAATAGCTATACAGACCTTTTATTGTAGATATTACTGAAACGTAATAAACAAACAACTAAAAAAATACATAAATAAATAAACAAATATATACACAGATGTATATAGTAGGGTATATAGGAAGGTATACCACATATACACCTATACAGATATGTCGGAGAAGGGTGGCAAACCTTTAGCAATCGCACTAGATCAGGCAGGACAGTCACATTGGAATTAGACACCCCAGCCATTTGTGTAGTAATCTGTAGATAACCCAGCACTTTCTTCTCCATCTTCGTAGAGTTGGTATGGAGGTAAGCAATATATATAAGGTATATAGCGCATATAAGGTATATAAGGTATATAGAATAGATAAGATATATAAAGCATATAGGGTATATAGGGTGCATATGGTATATAAGGTATATAAGGTACATATGATATATAAGGTATATAGGGTATACAAGGTATATAGGGTACATAAGGTATATAGAGTCTAAAAGGTATATAAGTCTATAAGAGATAGAGGACCTATAAGGTATATAGGGTACATAAGGTATATAGGGTATATAAGGAGCATATATAGGATATATAATATGCATATACATGTCAGATATATAAAGAATATATATACATACACAATCGTCTAGGAGGTGGTGGCAGCTGTGTACAAAGAAATAAAGCGCACCCATTGCATGACAACGACTAAACAAGATGCTAATATATTCTTCTGACCCCGTCTGTTGCGATCTCTCCAACTCTTCCTCTCTCGCAGTACGCGTGAACTGTAGGTGGGTAGGTAGTAGGAAATAGATTAGAATATAGTATAGTGTAGTAAATAATATTCTGATAGTGTAATAAATATATCAATAAGATAAAACAACTTAAAATAAAACAATTTAATCTAATCTATAAAAAAAAAGGAAAAGGAAAATGAAAATATATATATATACTGTAAAATGATATATAGATAAGAGGACGTTTATTCAAAAGTAAATTTAGGAAAATGTTTTAACAAAATATTAAAATAATAGACATTAAGGGATGGCTGGTGTTGATTTGACATAAAGCAAGCATGGAAATATATGAATATATATACATAGATACATACATAGACACATATATGCACACACACGTACATACATACATACATATACGTACACCCACCCACCACGACCTACCGTATCCCTAAATAGAGAGAAGGCTTTATCCAAGTGGTCTGAGAAGAAAGTAGCACCCTGTGCCGTAAGGGCAGCGACACAGGCCCAAGCCACCTCCTCCTGTACTAAGGCTAGTGCTCCCTTGGCTGGATTATGCATCAGTTCCTCGGCCATGGTTAGCATAGACACTGATAGTCCCCGCGGTACACCTGCGGGTAGGGTGTGTTGGTGACAGTGGTGGAGGTGGGAAGGTGAGATATGTGTTGGGTAGCATTATATATAGTAACTGTACTATACACATATAACCAACCATACATATACATATAGTAACTGCAGCATACCGAGAGAGGAGGCGGGAATTATAGCGGCCAGTGCAGCCAGTGCCATACTATAGCCATGCAGGGCATCAGGCACCGTCTTCTTACTATACAATTTATCAATACACTCTAATATACACGAGGCTTGTCGTCGGGGAATGGCTGATATAAGACATCTGCAGTGGTAATTGGGTTAAAGGTTGGGGGCTTTGGTTACCGTGGCTATGGCGTTAATAAGGTAGAGATGGATATTTGTAAACTATTTGTTTTTCATACTTTATAAACGTATATTAGTCGATAATAGCGTTCTATTTGTAGTTTAATAACTTATGTGTATGTGTTACATGACGCACACGTACTGTATATATAAAAATGATTACCTAATATACTATAGCATAACACATCATAGCCCAAGAAAATATCTAATATTGTACTATAAAACACACTACAACCTCATATAAAACAAAACAAAACAAAACCATACAATATAATAAAATATAATACAACATAAGATTCAACTCAACAACCTATGTACCCACACTAACCAATCCCCACACCCGTATAATTTTAATAAGTCAATCACCTGAGACACCAGGCGGCAGCCAACCTAACAGGTAACATAGGATAAGTAAGTGTGACCATGACATGGTTCTTGACTACTTCATACAATGGCTTACTCAATGATTTCAGTCGTACTAGCAGTTCTCCAATCTGCAGTCATAAGCTATGTTAATGACGTTCTATGTATTCCATATAACTATACTGTACTATATTTAATCATTCTTGTCTATTGTTATCTCTAGTTGCATCCACTTCCACTATCTCTATTCCTTTGACAACATAGGATTCGTGCTATACACCATGGTATAAACAGGGGTTTGATATAGGATTACTTTATACATAAAGATATATGGATGTACATGTGTGTATATTTGCGTGTACGCGTTGCATATGTGCATATGTTTATGAACCTACATATTTACACATATACATACAACTATATACATAGTATAGTATAGTATATTTGCGGTCTTAATCAATCAATGTTAAGTAGTTAATTGGTCTATATATAGTATAGGTTATAATGGTTATAGTCTGAGTTAATTGGTATTATCAGAGGATATTTATTTGGGAGATAAATTTATGATTATGTTTTTAAAATCCTGTATGATTATATTTTTAAATATAAAGTGAATGTTTAAAACCTCAAATGAAACATAGATATTAAACCTAGTGCCAGTCAGAGAGGGAGGAGTAGATTAATCAAAAGTCAGAGAAAAGAAAGAGAGTGAGCATTGTACATATATACATATAACGCGCGATAAAAACTAAAAATATGTTATGATATAAGCTAGTATTAGGTGAGGTCGGGGCATTGTGAGGATAACGAATATATAAGAAATATTACACTGCAGAGAATGTAAAAGAGAAAAACAACTTACAAAGGAAAAAAATAAATGATAGTATGATAAAATGATAGCATAAACCCGTGAATGATAATATCATAGTAAAGCAATGTGACAATAACAGTAAGACAAAATGATCATATCCTATCATATAATAGCATTCAGAAACAAATCAATAACTAGAAGATATACATAGATATAGATATAGGAGCAAATATATAGCAAGGTCAAGGTCGACAATGCTATAGGAAGATGTAACAAACCAATTGTAGTGCTACCACCATAGCATGTTGGGCAGAACTCGGCTCAGTCAATTTGCCACATTTAGATAGGGCCTTACATAATTCCTGACGTCACCATTGTTAATACAGTGTGCTAATTGGTCATTTTCAGTTGATTAATCATGATATAATTATAACATACAGCCTTTGGGAGTGAAGTATTGTATATATATTGTATGTATGTTGTATGTATACGAGTAAAAACAGGAAGAGGTTGTTAGGGTAGAGTGTATTGGTTGTGTTGTGAGAAACAAGATAAATGTAAAGATGTTCATACATGCTCTGCATAAACAAACACTGGCGGTAAAGATAGCAATACTGTGTTTGGCAACCAGAGGGGATAGATACATAACAAGGTGCAACTAGTACAATAAGAAAAACAGGAGTGGATGCATTGAAACGACAGTTTAGATACTTTTATTGAAACATATTATGCTATACTATGCTAAGAAAAAAACAAAAAAAACAAAAAAACAAAAAAAAAAAAAAAAAACGCCAAGAAGACGTGGGAATGTTCAAGGTACCAACAGAGTGACAGAGATGTGAATAAAGAGAGGGAGAGCACCAAACTAGAACATAGAACATATAAACGTATAGACAAATGTATCAAAAGAATACAAGAATACCATAATAATATACTATAATAGAGCGGTTTGCGGTCCAAATGATAAGTTTCGCAATCAAAATTATATAAAAATTCCACGATCAAAAGAATAAAAAAACTATATATATATACCTTGACGGTCTTAATCATGCTGGTCTCATCTAAGGCATTGGAGAAAACATAGCTTAGTAGACTATGAACACATTTGCGTGCACACAACGTATCTGAATATAGATGTGGCAGACGCGTGGCTGATAGAAGATTGAGTGCATGGACAATAAACACGGGTATGTTACGGTCCATCCACGACCCTCCCAGAGAGACAAAGGCATGTTTGTAGGCACACACGACACCAAGTCGCACTTCTTTTGAACTGTTGTATGTGTATTTATATGAAGGGAAAGGATGGGTTAGGTAGGTGTAGGTGCATGCTCTATGCTGTGTAGTGTATAGGCATAGTGTATAATGTACCGTGTATAGTATATAGTCTATGGTGTATGCGAATGTTAATACTATAGCCATCCAGTAAACACATAATATATATGTAATGTGCCAATTGGATGCTAAGGTAAGTTAAGAAACAGATAAAGCACAGTATGATACAACAACCAGAGAGAGTGTAGACAAGTGTGCAAGAATGTATAGGGTGCATGTATAGAGGTGTATGTATACCTTGCCCTAACAAAGGCCAAGCCCAAGGGTAGCAAGATATCATCCGGCTGTAAGTTCTGTTTGAGAGGTAAAATACATAACAGCATTCCCATAAGTCGTCCTAACTGGTCGCGTGCCTGTATGGAGTTGTAATCTAACATTAGTTACTGTTAACATTATTTTTTGATCAACACCATGTCCTCTTCCACAACATCTTGATGCCCAGCATAGACATGTTTCTCTTTCTTCTTTCTCTCTCTCTTCCATCCCTCTCTAACCATTCTACCATTACTACTACACATACAATAAGTGATTATTTTCAACCATCTCATTTTTTCTAGCACGGAGCCTTGAACCCTATGTGTGACCATCCATAAAATAATGCAAGAATCTAGTATTATCCATGAGAGGGCAGTCTACAGTAAGATCTGGCATTATATACCTTATGCAAAAAAAAATTTAAAGTAGATTTGTTTTCAAAAAAGTATATAGTACACAATATAATGAAGCGTATAGAGCCTGATAAAATAATATTATGTATATATAGCATACCTGAGAATCGTCACAGTCCAAGCCTTTCAAGGCCATATGAAAGGTACCCTCTACCTCCAAGGGGAGTGTATTTGCTACTTGTACCATAGCAGCTAAGCACTACACACGGTGTTAAGTGTTAGTATGTTGTATGGTACATAATAAAACATGTATAAAATCTATATAAAATCCGTGCTTTAGTGTGAAGCCAAAATATATAAATATTGGGGTTGCTGTACATTCGTTTAATGTCAAAAAAGTTTTAAAAAATTGGTAATTTTTAAAGTAGCCTTTCACAGTAGATATACAATCGTTAATATTAATTGTAAGTTGTTAGTATTTTTTTATTCTTGTCAAAATATAAACCATTTAATGGGCAGCAAATAACCATATTTTAAGCACCGCTAAACAATACAAATAAGCGGACTAGAGCCATATATGTTACACAATAAACATATGTAAATACATCTAGGGTTATAGGGCACCGTCCACACAGTGTGTGTTTGTCTGTACACAAAACGTCAGCATAGAAAGATGTGGTGACTACCATTACAACTATTGTTATCACCATCATACCTATTACTTCTGTCCTATACAACCCTATAAATCTCCTCAACCACTACACTTACAAGCAACTTCGCTCACCTTGGCAGCACTGGTTCTATTAGAAGACAACTTGTCAGTGAGCATGGGTCGGGCCAATTTAAACATATCTTTGTGCATAGATATAGCAGATTCATTGCAACCTAGAACAATACTTGTGCATAATTCTATCGCATCTCCTCTTAATAGAGCATCCTAGGTGAGAGGATAGGCAGAGGTCAATCATACATCCATCTATATACACATACGTA
This sequence comes from Ichthyophonus hoferi, assembly GCA_002751075.1. NCBI lineage: Eukaryota > Ichthyosporea > Ichthyophonida > Ichthyophonidae > Ichthyophonus > Ichthyophonus hoferi. The sequence continues at coordinate 58,304 of NAOQ01000099.1, read as the reverse complement.
TATGTATGCATACATACATACATCCATACACATACATAGGCACATATATTAGTATATAAAGAGACTGGTAAATTTATGCCATATATATATGTGCGTGTGTTTTATGCAATAACATGAATAGATCCACACATAACATCTATACAGTCGGATATTATAAATAATGACGTACGTATGAGCCCATAGGTATATGTTCATCACTATATGCTTACAAAAGGGATATAGTAGAGACCGCCATAGTATATTATGGTATGTTATAAAGATATTCTACACATTGACAGGATGTAACTATTTACACCTCAAACCAGGCAAGCGCTTACACTTAGATATTTAAATAATATAAATAAATAAGATCTGCATGTGTATATGCACGCGTGTGTATATCTGTGTAGACGAAATTTAAAACTAATAGTGTTTTCATTGGAAAAGATGGTTCTCTTTCAAACATTGGCACTCAGGTGATAATTTGAATATTTCAAAGGTTACTTAACGCCATTCTTGTAACAGATGAGATGATTTCGATATGACAATATGAAGTTTTAAAATATTCCAAGTATATTTATCTAATTTCAACTACATGTTTCAATTTTCAAGCATATCACAAGAATATATTCACTAATATCTTAAGATGCCAATACTATTACATTGAAAAGGTTCTAGACTCGGGATATTTTATCAGCAAGTAACCTCCTAAAGCAGAAAGTTTAACCATTCACATAGGTAACCATGGTTACTGGTTGCTATATTTATATCTTACCTCTGAGTTGTTTTTGATTATCTTTGTAAGTAGTACAATGGTGTCGCCACTAAGGGGACCCGCCTAGCAAAATAGGTAAGGAATATTAGAATATATATGATAGTACGTGTGTAAATATGATGGTACTCTAGTATGATCTTATAATATTACAATATTATGTTATAATGTACCCTATATTTCTTTGTGTAACACTTCAAATTAGAGTCATTAAAAACAAAGAAAATTTTATTGATGCATTAAAATACTCCAAACCACTGAATACGTATTCCGTGTATAAATTAAAAATAATTCCATTAAAAAACATACAGATCTATATATATTGGTGTGTGTATATGGGTCTCGTGGAGAAACGCAAACACACACACACATATACATATATATATATATTAAACATATTGTTTCTCTATAATGTGGGAGGAAAGGAGGTGGATGTATCTATTGATAGATGTGTGTTCCTATAGGTAGGTATGCACTTGTATAATTAATTATGGCAGTGTGAGCACCAATAGATACACTTAGTGTAATAAGATGTGGTAGTTAGAGTGGAATGATTACCAGGAAAATCATGGTAAGAGTGGATGTATATGTGATAGTATATATATGCATAGCTTACTACTATTACTACTAATACTAATAATAATAATAATAGAAATAATAACAGCAACAGCAACAGCAATAATCCACTATAATAACAGCCATTCTATATACCTTCTTTCCTAGTACTCGATAGATTTCATTTAAATACGCAAAGGCAGCCCTATAAGAATGATTAGGTCAGTAGGTGACCATAGTATATATGGTAATATGGATATAGAGTTACCTTTCTTTACCATACTGTGCCACATTATACCACATTATATCACACTATACTATACCATACTATAACATATTATATCATACCATACCATAATACACCATACCACACGCTATACCACATCATACCATACCATAGTATACCACATTATACCACACTATACCATAACATATCATACTATGCCACATTATACCCATAGTAAGTATGGTATGTAGAGTGTGAATAGTTTTCATAGTAAGTATAGTAGGTATGGTACATATATACAGAAAGTCGCCTCTATGTAATAATACAACCAATAAGAATACCAATAACTCTGTTTATTTGGTGGCTTGTACCTATCATGTTTATGTATATGTACGGAAGAGTGTGACCCTGTCCGTGTTTTTTTACAAGCCTATACTCATTTCTCTTTCCATATGACATCTTGTTAACTCTCTCTCTCTCTCTCTCTCTCTCTCTTATATCTATCTATTTCCTATTCATTTATTTAATACTCACATGTCTAATATTCAATCTCTCTTCTTTTCCTTTATATCGTATATATATATTGTACACCTACATGAGATACAATGAATAAATTCAATACAGGCATCACCTACAGTTTTGAGCCAATGTCATCTCGCATCTTAATGAGATCATTAATAGAATTAATTATATTGAAGAGCCGATCATTACGACCCAGTTGCAAGAGAAGGGTCATAACTCTATGTGCGGGGCATAATGACAGTTAGTACATAAAGATTGCTTGATAATATTATAGTGGCTTGTGTTGGAACTACGGCTATAAATATATTCTGCGAATTGAATTGTGTGTATGGGTATTATACAGCCAATGACTATTAAGATAGCTAACACACCCAATCATTATGTCGCTAGGTAGTATGGTATCTGTCTGTAATATCATAGGCCTACGTGTAAATATTTAAACAATATAGTGTTCCCAGCAGGGCACCCATACCACCAATCCAACCACAACCAAGTATACAGATATTCTGGCTACATATATATACAAAGGACAATTGAGTTAATAGTAGTGTATAGTAAAATATAGTAGTAGATAGTAGTGCATATAAGTAGGTAGTGGTGTATAGTCGTGTATAATAATGTATAATAGGAAACAGTAGTATATAGTAGTGTATAGTAGTATATAGAAGTAGATAGTAGTATATAGTCGTGTATAGTAGTGCATAGTAGTATGTAGTAGTACATTGGAGTGTATAGTAGTGTATAGTAGTATAGTAGGACATAGTAGTGTAGGTAGATATGGCTATACACTATAATGATCTCATACTCCTATCGTTTTATATTCTTATATTCTTATCTTAGCATATTATTATACTATTACACTATCATACCCTCACATCCATCATATGTAAATGATATAACATACCTTACGCATTAACCCGTCTCACCAAAGCATCCTTTAGAACATATATATATATATTATATATATATATATATATATAATACTA
>NAOQ01000099.1:30766-54976 GCA_002751075.1 Ichthyophonus hoferi | reverse complement strand
ATACTTAGTAAGATATATATATATATATATATATATATATATATATATAATACTATACAATACAATATAGTACAGTATAATATAATATAATGATATCTTAAACACACGTATACACATATATAATAAACAAAGGCACATAGCCCTGCCCTCACCTAGCTGCAATAGCCATCACTGGTGGACCCAGTGACTGGGTCATAATCTGTAGCAGTTGTGTTTCTAACACACCCTGCTCACTCTTGAATACATCCTGTGGCCAGATCGTACAGTTAAGATAGTAGATAGCATAGTGTAGTGTAGTATAATATAGTATAGTAACTACACTGGTTATTATGTCAAAATCGTGTGATTTATGTTATCTACATGAGTACTTGAAGAGCAAATAAAGTTAATATGTTTTATAAATGATTAATAAGGTACTGATTGTATCTTAAATCAAACCACTTAGATGGAACAGCAGATCTTTAAATCAAGCTATGAATAAGACTATATATCATATGAAATCTACGTGTAGTAGAGAAATGTAACATTAATAATATAATTATATGGTAATGCAATACTATAACAATATGGTAATATAATTCTATAATAATAATATGGCAATATAACAATATAGCAATACAATGCTATAACAATATAACAATATAATGATAAAATGGTATAACCACATAACAATATGATACTATAATGCTATAATAATAATAGTATAACAATATAGTAGTGTTGGTGACCTCACATGGTAGCTCAGCTAATTATTTCATTTTCAACTAACGTACTCAATGTAATCGAAATTTTTGAAGTTCCCAGTTAAATATTCTGTCACAAATATAATACACCCATATGCCCCTGCTCACTTGTCAATCTACTTCTTATTACTTCATCATAACTATCATAGCATATTTATATATAATTATCACCTATACCTTCCTTCTTTTACTCTGTCTTCACATAGCAAGTACACACTATGCTAGGTGGTCTTTAACGGAGCATGCAAGTACACAAAAAGGTACAGCTACGGATATATATATATATCAATAACAAAAATATACAAACACAAACACATGTACAAAGTTCCCAAGTTATGTTATACACAAAAACACGATCCCTTTGAGCAGAGCTATCAATCTCTCTGTCAATATTTTTTCCATGTCCTTTTATTATTCTATTAATATTCGTCTTTGGGTATCAACACTTGCCTGGGGTAGAGTAGGGATAATCTTTTCCAGTTCATTCAATCTTCCCAATAGATATACAGCCAACTTGATGTCTGTAAGCTTAGTAAGCTTACTTTCATCAAGGAATAATGTCTTTGCGTTTGCCATGGTTGTGATTAAATGCAATCAAGCACGTAAGAGTGTGTGTATGGTGTTTGGTTTGGTCTTTGCTTCTACGTTCTCTTTACTGAAGTACACTTCAAGATACTAATATTACTGTTCGCTAAACTATGAATGCAGTCTCACTAGTAAATACTAATGCATTACCTAGAACATGAAAACAATTCTCATATTAACACCAATATATAATAACCCTCCACACGCCTGGGTTTCAGTTGAGCCTTTGCTTTTAACTGTGTCGAGGTGTGTAAAAAAGTGTGCAGTGACTGTCTTAGTAAATATAGGAGATGGTAATAATAACCACCGACAATAGTTATATTTTTCTTTAACGTACACAATTAATTATATTGGTGTTGGCTTATTATTTATATTAAGAAGCCTAATATATTCATATATATAATAATAATAATAATACTAATAATAATAATAATAATAATAATAATAATAACTTATGCAATAATGTAATATAAAATATAGGACAAGGCCAATCTAACAATAAGATTGGATCTGTAACTGACCAATCATAAAAGCTTTCTATATAGAGCTAGCAACATTCCCTTAACATAAGGCTTTAATGAAGTCTTTATAATCAAGTTAATTCAGGAATGACAGTCACCCTCACACAAAACAAATTTCTTCGCCATTTATTATTTTATATATATATATATATATATATGATATATTTTTATATGAGGGCATAGAATGCTCTCATATGCAATGTACTTGTTGAGAGTAGTAGAGAATATGGAATGTAATTGGTCCGATCGATTGGCTCAGAAAGTCTGACGTAATAGTACTAATAGTAGGCGATATTAACCTAATAGTAAGCAATGATAATTTGATATAGGCCTGGTTAGCTTGAAATTTACACATACCTTCTTTTCAAAACTCTCTAACGCTAAAATTATATTAGAACTTATCGTGATTGATGTTTATAAGCAAAGAGAGACACCTGAGCTAAAGGCAATAATCTGCTATCGTATAATATTTTTACATAGGCTTGAAATGGCTGCTTCCTCGCTTGCGCTCTTGTTTCAAACAGTACGTAAATATAGATATATATGTAGCAGTTATTAAGAAAGTTGATGTACATTTTTGATTTTCAATAGGATGAGGATTATTTGATGGAATACCATGAAATAAGTATTTAATTTAGTAAAGGTTGATTACTGAAGAATATTGAAAATAATATGTATTCTTGTAGCCTACAGCTATTTAGTAAGGTCAAATGACTCAATCTAGCCTCTATGTAGGACCTTATACCACTAATTATTAAAAATAAGATATTGGTATATTTTTCAATTGAAAGAAACTTGCTTAGAAGTGTGTCTAATTCATAAAGGAAAACCATCTTATAACAAAATGTGTGTATATCTAAAACTTTCCAACCACAGTTTGTCACTGAGGCGATTACGTTTGCCATCGTAATAATGTCGTGTCTGCTAATGTTGATTGTACACCAGTTTCTTGCACCTTTTTAGAGGTGTGAACCAATTGTTTAGTTTAGTTTATTTCCTTGTCTCTACCAATGTACATGCTTAAAACCATAAAGAATTCTAGTACAACTAGCTTTCTTTTATACCTATAATGATGCTGTTAACATCCTGATTGATTCAGGCGCAGTGAATGATTGTATTCAAGACTGTATATATAGGGTTGGCCCAGCATTATTTACTAAATGTGAAAATCACTAAGTTCTATTACACTAGTCTAGCATTCGGCACAATAAGCAAGAACAAAAGCAATAAGTCCAATAGCGCCCTGATTAAACTGAAAATGGGAACAACCGCACAGAGCTGTTCATTTTGTTCTTAAAAAGGCAGTGCCGGCAGTATAATAATTAACCCTGCATGAGATTTAGGAAGTTTAACTATAGAAAAGCAATATACTAGAATGCGGAGATTGCGTCTACTTCAGCCAATTGGTCGGAAAAAATATTTGCCACCTATCAGTGCACTTGCCCAAAAATTGAAATGCATATATGGCTGGCAATCCGCTACATAGTATCTAACTAGAGTTAATGATTCATTCATAATGTGTTGAAATCGGATTTACCCAATATGAATAATAAACGACAACGAATTATATCTATAAAGGCCCATACCATCCAACACTGTGTAGTCTGCAAGCGTGTGGTATAGGCATTAGGCATACATAGAGGCTCTTCCCATTTATTCTCTGCAATACGTTTAAGATCTGAAACTTTGATATCTATATATAATAGTTATTCTATTAGACCACCTGATTCACTATGCTTTGACTAGCCAATGACAGGGTATGATAGTGCACGAAGATTTGAATTGCTATTTATAATTACGTACGTAAACTTAGTTAGCTGTCAACAATCAATCAATCAATCGCCGTGTTTTTCTTCAGGATAACAAACTAAGGCAGCAATTAAATATCATACAATTACTGCTCTTCCTTTGTTAAGCACTACTATATATACCTTAGCCAGCTCTTTAGCCATAGCATTTTTTTTTTTCTAAGCCTTTCAGTTTTTTACTAAATTAATCTTGTTTATACTAACACAAATGTAGGAGAGCATAGCAGCCATCTGGAGCGCCTCTTTGTGGGAATATTGAAGGAACCTATACCGGCAGCTATTATTACAGAAATCCATGAGGCACGATAACTAATAGAATTCCTTATTCTGAGCCAACAGCGCTGAATAGTTACGTAATTGCAGTGCATAAGGGATGCTCATATCAGCTCGTGGCAGATGGTACAGGAAATAAATGATTATGAGTCTAACCTATGATTGGTGTGATTGGATATCTGAGCGCAACTCTAGCAATTAGTGTAATTGGTGATCAATCAATTATAGAGTTTCATACAATAAACTAAGCTTCTTAAAAAATGATCAAATTTTCTTGTAAATTGTTCTTAAAATTATTTTTGTATATTTTTTTATGATTTAATTGGGATTTTTTTTTTTTATGTTCTTTTTTTACTAACTCCAGCTAATTAAAGCGATGGTATTTGGTAGTTAAGCTGAGTATGCAATTAGAAATCTTATTGAAGGTTAAATGGCTTACTATATTCTATTGAGTATATATCATGTATATAATATACTAATAACTTTAATAACGTTTGGCATTTTAGGTCTGCCTATTATATGGTTAGGATCTATCTGCATTGCATGCCTTCACTTGATTGGTAGTTTTGTAATCTATATATAAATATAAAAATATATATATCTCTCTCTATATTTATCTATATATATATACGTATGTACAAATGAAAGTGACTCCAATAGTTGAAATTTGTCTTAATTTTATTTTTTTATTGAAGTGAATCTACAAACTGAAAAGAACAAAATGGCCAACAAACCAAAGAAACCAACAAACCTGGTTATTACCTCAGCTGAACAAGATATTCCTACCCCTAGTGTTGCTAAGTTGAACAGTGAGATGTACAATGAGAAATCTCGTGCCCTCAGGACTGCTTCAGAGCCCAACAAGGAACGTATCCAAAAGGTTAACGATATTATTAATAGCTCCCCTGGTTTTTTCCGTTGCAAAAGTATTAAATTTGACAGTCATGGTGAAGGGATGGACTCTAATGACGTGCGTTGCCATTCTAATAGCACACCTTTTTCCCTCAATTCAACCTTTAGGCCTAGTACAGCTATGAAATTTTCCGCTAGAAGAAAACCACACACACGATGCAGATCAGGGCCCTCAAGCTATAAGCATTACTCAGACCCTCTAGTTAATATATCCCTAAACGAAGAAGATGACGTTGCAAGTCTTTGTTCCGAAACTACACTCGTCCCAGTAAAATCTGAACCTGATCAGGTTTCTCTTTTGAATCATTTGTCAGAGTCCCTTACCAAAATAGAGATTTCAGAAACCAGCTTCACCCGTTTCCGTTCTAGTGCCTCTACTGACTATGATGATGATTCGTTCAATGAGGAGGATTTCCATTCAGATGCTTCCTCTATGACTCAAAGCCAAAGTAACACTCGCGATGAATCTTTTTTGACCTCGACCTCGACCTCTCCTGACAGCGACAACGTGCCTGAAGTTTCCCAGTCACCCGTTCTTGGCATCAAGCTTACAGATGCAGATATTGACGTCTTATGTGATACCATATGTATTGATTACACATTGGATGATGCACCAGTTGTTGAGGATGCAGATGAACATATAGATATAAATAGTCTTCCTACACTTGCTTCTATTCCTTATCATTGGAACATCCACCCATCATATGATAGATCTTATTCCTCTCCATTTAGTTACGAATACTATGCTAATCGCTACAATTCGGTGGACGAAAATGAGACAGATGGGAACAAGAATGGGGTTGAGACGCAGGGAGCCAAGAATTTAAATGCATCTGCTCAACGACCGATGATTACGGAATCTAGGGGTACAGCGTCGAAGCCTGTAACTGAAAAATCTGAAAAATCTGCCTATTCGCATAGGAATTTTGGTGCTGGAAAGATGTATACTGCTGCCCCAGTTTTTGTATCAAACTTGAGGAACGCCTCGATTACCCCTGAAGAAGAAAAAATCTTGGCATAATAGTAGTGCCAGTTTTATTCTATTTTTTTTTAAAAAAACTGTACATAAGCAAGAAAAATAGATTAAGTAGGGTTTGTGAGTAGGAAATATCTTTAATAGTTCGTTTTTATTTTAATACTACTCAAGAATTCATTAATTGCTCAGAATATGCATTTGTAACATTTGTAATGGTATCTTATGCATAATAAAATACACCTATTCAATTTTGTTTTTTATTATTCTTCGCTAACCTGTCCTTAAATGACTTTGCCAATCTGATAGTTCAGGACATGTAGGAGAGGATAGGTGGTGTTAAGATAGGTTTTAATTGCTGATTAAATATGGGGAAAATATCTATTTTCCTGTCGTATCTTCTAATATACTGGAGCGTTCGTCACCTATTTTGTCTCAGTATTTCAACATATTTTGTTCCAAAACTAACTTGTCATTGCCATTGTTGGCAAAAGAGGAGCTTGGTTTACTTAGTACTTATTAATGTAAAGAAACATGCAGTCTGTATGCCATATTGCAGTTTTCAGTTTTTAAATTGTTTTGCTGCTTGCTGCTTCCTTGCTCTCTTGTTTATGCTCATGCAGTTCTTTCTTTTATTTTGAGTTATTATTTACTTCTCTTCCTTTTTTCCATGCTAAACTGTGCATCAAGGCTAATGCATGACTGACCTCTCAGTCATTTACCAAGAAACTATATAATCGAATAACAAGCTTTAGATCAGAACCAGTCAAATATCATATACAAATAAATGTGCTTAAGCAAATTTTGTATAACTTTGCAAGTGAAGACTAAAATAGATCATGACAATAATACAAAGAAGAGCATTTAAAAAAAGAGAAAGCACATCAAAATCACATTTTCATCCGATGGCTTATGAATGAAGTAAAGGTTGAGATAACTTTTTTTTCTGACTATGAAGATGTGCTAAGAACAAACTTATAATGCAAGTCTGCTACTTGTGAAAAATCAGTAACTCCACATTATGTAAACTTCAGCCTTGGCTCTGCATTGTCTGAGAGGTTGATATCAGTGACAATCTTAGAGAATTAATTTTCTATTGAGACGGACATCAGGGTTAATAAAACTCAACAACCTAGCAGTGCCTCCATTGTTCATTCATCTTCTGCCTAAAACTGTGAAACTATTGTTCTAGAGGAACCTACTACTCAAGAGGCACTTACTGTTCCAGCTGAACCTACACCTCCAACTGCTTCATTGAATGCGAATGAACCAGTGTATGGCAGAAAACGTATACCAAGGTTAGAATGAATATGGGTTCACTAATCCACCTTTTACTGAAATCCAGTCATATCAATCAAAGGTCATAAACCAATAACATGTATTTAAAGGAGGAGGAGATGGGTAATTATTATACAGTGACTAGTCTGACAACAAGATACCACACGTGCAGGTTTCAGCCTGTTTATATACAATTAGGGAGCCTTCAACTCAAACCCAGTCACTGAGAACAAATGTCATTTCAGTAGGTAGCAGAGGTAACTTCAAGACATTATGTTCATCATTTAATCATGTGGAGACTGCACACCATTGCGGGTTAAGAACCTCTGCATTTTTCTTATGAAACATAGATAGCCATGTAGAAACACTTTAATAATAAGGATACTCCGATTTGCTCAACACACCAAATAAAGTTCTACAATGCAAAGCCAAAGCTGAATAAATTGTGCAACATATTTTTGGGAAGACTTCAGTGAATTATAAAGGGATTGAGAGAAATAAAATTGAGAGTAAATGGCCCCTCCATCCTGCTTAAAGTTATCCAGGTAATGAGCGAGCGCCATTTATGTCTCATTCACTTTTAATGCAAATACCTTTGTGCTCGCATTCGACAGTAGATCTTCAAGGCACCTTTTCCACTGCATGGAAGACTTCATATCCCTCATCCTTGAGATTTCCCACATTGGATGGGGAAATGGTCAGCAGAGTGTTGGAATTAAAGCGTTCAATGTGTTTTTACAGTTTATTCCTTTATGTTTTAAAACTGTTGACTCCGAATGAACACACAGTTTTGGCCAAAGTTCGGATAACAAAACGGATCATGGAATGATCGCTCTAATATTAGATTAGTTAATAGCATAATTTTCTTAACCAGGTTAATTTGATTTGCCGATACGTATCGTGCGAGCACTTACATTAATGGATTTTGATAACATACCGTTATCGAGATACGTTCAGACAATTCTAGTGGCTCAGTAAACTTTTTGTCAATGATATCAGCCAATAAGAATCTTTGCCATTGATCTCAATTTACATTAATGAACCAGAGGTGTTAACCAAATAACTCCGCGATAAACAAAGGTCGGAAAAGCACAAAAGAAACTAAAACAACCAATAATAAACACTGTTTGCAGTTCATCAATAGTTACTGTTCAATTTATGAGTTTATGTTCTATAGAAATCTGCTATTGATGATTGATTCTTCGTAGGAGTATCTTTGGCCGGGCTAGCGTTAGAACTGGTTGATTGATCCAATCTGTCACGGCTCAGTTGAAGTGTATGAAGACTATTTAGGTAACTAGCTGTAGTAAGGATACCTCTGTTCTAGTTTATATGAAATCAACGCTTAGATGCGCTTAAATACTGGTATATATATTGCGCCATGAGACCAATCAGTAAGAGGTGCTATATTACGATGTAAATGATAACTATTATCATTATTTAATGTTAGTAAACAGCTCTCTAACTTCTGAAAGATAAATCTGGGCACTGATTATTGTACTCAAGTAGCAATGGAGGTATTTTTTAATCATTAAGATAATATAGATAAGAAATGCAGGACTTTGTTTTGTAATGGTTGAAACGTCATTACCCGTGTTTATTATTAGTTGTTTCTGTTCCTTTTATCCTTTCTGCAACATCCGTTTATACCTGGTGTCGAGTCCCACTAGAATTATTTGGTTTTGTCTCGATGATCTAATACTGTTGTGTTCTCATACATAAAAATCTCTTAATTTATTCATATAATGTTAAGTGCTCACATTCTATACATGATAAAGCAAGTACTCAATTAAGAACGTCACTCAATCAATAGATATCAGACCAATCATTTCGTGATCCGCTCGTTTGGCCAAACTATGTTTTCATTCGGAGTTAACGGTCTTGCAACATGTTTTTTCATATTATGTCTATAGTTGGTTGTTTTTGGGAATAATAAATAGAGACACAAGCGCTTCTGTGGCCTATATTTGTTTAGAAGGAGAGAAAAGACCGAATGAAGGGGTATTTTAACGTGTCCTATTACATACACGGAGTACAGATATGCTAAGACATATTTCTATTATCAAACAAGTCAGCAGGACTTGTCTGTCTTAGGCAGGATGCCTAAGCAATGAGTTATCTGTAGATGCTATGTATCACGTATGTATCTACAATTACTATGTAAAATTAAATACTATTGCAAAAAGAATTTGACTCAGATAGAATCAAATCTAGTGGAGTAATTCGAAGGGTCAAAGTTTTCTCACTTGGGTGAGATAAGTTCTTGCCGTCATGTTCCGTATGCTGAATTGCAATTGTAGTATTCTCTGCTGAATCTATGCCAACTCCTAACTCTTTTTGAATCGTCAGTAATGGAAATAGATGCTTTGCCAATCTTCACGGTACCAGTGATTGTAGGCATGTGTGTATGGTGTGAATGAAGATATGCTAATATTTATTTTTGTTCTATTTTTGGCTCTTCCGTTTCTAGTTTAATTTTCTTTTTTTGTATCTACCCATACTCTCTTTCTTAAGGTATCTCATTGTTTTTACTTTTATTTCTTTAATCGGGCGCTTGCCGATAGATTTGGTTTATTGATGTTGTTCCGCCCCGGCTCTATGGCGTTTCTTTTATACATATGCTTTATCGCCAGTGCTAACTTTTGGCTAACATCAACAAGACTTAAATGGAACCAATCATTAAATATTTGTATTGGCCAATATAACTTATAGAGATCCACTAGAAATACCTAATCCTATGTCTAAGCTATGTTAATGCTTCCTTATATGGCTCACTAGCTCATTCACTACATGCAAACTATGTATTGATAAATTAATTAAAAGTTACGTTCTTGTAATATAAATGGATTATCAACTAATGTCCAACTCTTAATCACCGATCGAAACCTCATTCTAAACGCTACTTAACATTTAGAGATTCGATGCTAGATCAGCAATAAATATTTTTGTACAAGATATAATGAAATATTCGGCCGAACACTTGCAGGGGGTAAAATACCTCAACAACTTTGAAAGCAGGAGACATTGGAAATTTTCCAATGCTTATACAATCCTCTCAGTCTTGAGTCAGCATGGGAAAAGTATGCTATAAGTAAAGTCATGTAGGGCATGGTGACAGAGAGTGCCTTTGCTCTATTACTAAAGCATCCTCTCTTGCTCAGTGTCGATAAAATCCACAAAGACAGCTTTTCAGGGCACAACTCAGCACACAGAATTGTATTAACGTACCTAACTGTATGTGACTCTTTAAATGTTTTAGAATTATGATTTTCGTCTTGCTAAGGCAAGATAGTATTGTCATATAGGCTAGTATAGGCATATGTGTGTGCAAAACATGAGTGGGTTAGAAACATTGCGCCACTTGGAGTATGGGTCTGGCTAATTGATAGTAATGACCTTTATCTAAAGTCACATTGCTTTAACAATGTGACACTTACTATTAGATATTTTTATCATGGTTAAAAATTGATCACTTATATATAGACACATTATGATTTGTCCAAAGTTTATCTAAGGTATTTTATTTTAATACATGTAAACAATAATTGCTATCAGGAAACCAATCTAGTTTTACATTCAATGTTAAAGTTAAGTTTAAAAAAAAGCTATTTATACAATAGTTCAACCCCATACCGGCGCATAGGTATCAATCAATTGAAATAATATAATAAGAGGTGGTAAGATTACATAGAAGCATGTCCTTAGGAAGTGGAAATAACCTTTAAGTTCAATTGTTAGCTTAGTTGTTTGGACTATATTAAATAACTGTAGCACTGTCACTTTGACCTAACTTTTTAAGACATGAGTATTTAATTGATTTAAGCATTTCTTTATATAGCTATAATAATTGAATATTATTTGCAATTATTATTACATATGTAGCCACGAGTTAATGCAATCTCTTGGTGTTAAATGGCAGTCTAAGATTATCTAATTTACCACAGGCTCTCGTATACTAATCAGTCTTCGAATCGCTCATTCGTTCAAAAGTCAGAAAACAGCTTACTGACAATAGATAGTGACAATAGCATTTATTTACATAACAACATAGCTCCACTTAATGATCAATATCATTGTGCAATTTTCACATTTGCACCAAAGCATATCAAAGCATTCATTTCTTCTGAGTTAAAACAGAAGCATAATTACTACAATTAGTTACCTAGAGAATCGGTTTATGGACCTTCAATAGAACCTCTAGCACAACAACTGAGTATTAAAAACAGATCCGATCAAGTAGCTATCATTCACACTGGCCAACAAACAATAACCACTACTAGCTATACAATTAGAAATTCCAACAGCTGTGTACAAGTCAATAGAACTTACACAGATTCTGATAAATAGTGACAAAAGTTATTATGTATATCGTAATATATCACCCCTTACTGACCAATTTCATTGTGCAATTTCCATATTCACGTCCAAGTAAATCAAAGCATTGGTTTCTTTTGAATGAGAACAGAGGTATAATCATTACAGCCAGTTACCTAGAAAGCCGATATATGGACCTTCTATAGAACTTCTACCACAACAGCTGTGCCTTAAAGGAAGATCTGATCAAGTGACTATTACTAGCACTGGTCCAGCAAAGTTAACTACTATCAAATATGCAATTGGGGATCCCGACAGATGTGAACAAGTTACTAAAACTGACACAAATTCGAATATCATATAAAAAATCTGTTTGGAATAATAAATAGAGACAGAAATGTTCCTGTAACTTATATTCGTTTAGAGAGAGAGGGAATACCAAATTTATCAGAATCTTATGTTCTCCGTATTTGTTTGTGTGCAGGAACTGGTCGACCAGATCTTTATTAATAATTGCAACTTACATTTGTACTAATCTCCTTTCTAGAATGGTTCTTTAGTCAGCTACCTCCTTGGTGTAACTACTTACAGATTTCTTTTGTTGACAAATCAATCTATCAGTTTGAGAGATACAATTAAATCACGATACAACTACCTATTATCTTGAACTATACTCGAACCATCTTACTCATCTGTGGTTAGCAATCTTGTATCAAAATCTATGTTCATGTTAAGAGAATTCAGGACCCATTCAGATACTTGTATTTGCATTCATATGGGCTCTGGTCCCACGATGATTATGTGTTTAAATTAATGATTTGTTATGCCTAACTGAGGGTAAGGCGGATGAGATTGATTTTACGACACTATTTACTGCTTGATACAAAATAGTGGTCATGTGCACACCATGTTTATAAACAAAAACGCATTCTCCGAACCCGTCTGGGCCCAGTTTACATGCTTTCTTTGAGTTGGTATTAGCTAATATCCATTTGAGATCATTAGTTGCAACATAGGGGCTTGGCAAGATTTAACTAATCTCACCATATACCAGAATAATCGATATGTGACTGCAAATGGGAAAAATGCCCTCAAATATAACAATATTTATACAAATACGTTATTTTTTAAATAAGATTTATACTATATCTTGTGTAGTAATATGATTACCTGCTAATATTGTTTTATGTAACTAAAGCTGTTCTTTAAATATATTTTATTTTTATTTTTTCATTGGTCAAGAGGTCCTTAATATGATTGATGTAAATATAATTCATTTACAATCATATCTCAACTATTTATCGGGTAGCGTTGGACAGTCATGCTCTTCCTATCAATGCACTTGCAACAGCTAAAATTGACACTCATATATATAGGATTACATATAAATTTAAATATATTTACGTATAACTAGATTATATTTATTTTTGAGTTTCTTTATAAATTTTTGCACGAGAAATGGCTTGCTTCAAGCAATCTCCTCATTAAATCGTATGAGCCACGCAATTAAACTATCGAATCAAGAGCCGAATATTATTAATAAAAATATATATATTGATTGGACTTGCGTGCAATTGGACCAATACATCAATGAATACTAAATATAAAAACATTTTTAGTGGACAAAAATCATTTTAGATCAAACTTTCACTATTTTAAGACTATTGACATATCACACTAAGAAATAACCAGCCAATCACATGCAGATAGTCGATAAATAGAAATCCTAGATAAACGGGAAATCAATCTTGTCATGAAACAACCATATTTTAGTTATCTTTCATGATCATGTCTTGGTTTTTCAGCGCATCCAATTCTTCCTCTCATAATCATGGGACTTCTTCTGCTCAATATGCACAACAACAACAAAGTATTAATTAATTGTTATTGTACATCTTATTATGTGACAATTTTAGACAAGTGAAAGCTGTGGTTTTCACTATTGTATTGTTTTGCTTCCACTGGTGCATCGCTATTGCTTGTGTTTATGCTTGAGCTTCTATGTGAGGCGTATTCACCATATCCTCTTCTTCAGACCACAACTTCCATCGTTTTGAAGACAAAAAAATTATATAATTAGTTTGCATACCTTTAGGCTGTAATGCAAACTTAAAATCCAGAAAACATTAACCAACGCATCCGGTCCTTTCACGATAGATAACACTTACACATTCTTGTTGAACCACGTGTAGATGATTGATATTTAGTAATTAAGCACATTAGCTCCTGACAGCAAATTTATATGCAGAAGCACAAAAGGCTGCATTCTACAAAAATCCACCTGTGGGTCGCAGAGCACCTATATCAGGTATGTTCTGTACCCTTTTTCTTTTATTTAATATTTTTAACTCTTTCAATAACTTCCTAGGCTGCTGGGATGAGACTATCTTCTGAGCTATGTATATAACCCTCTTACATTTCTTTTTGTTGTTTGCGTTGTTTTTCATTTTTATCTCTTTTTTCTCTGTTTACATAAGCTTTCTTTCTTAATTTCACATGCACGTACATATTCCTTTTCTCACACGTTTTTTATCACCAGCCTCTTCTTTCATCTCTGTGTATCAGTGTAATATTTACTCCTTTCTGCTTAAAAATCTACTTGCATCATTATTTTATTTTGATACATACAGTCCTTCTTTACTATCTTCTCCCTGTGTTTCCTACTCTATCTTATCTTCTCCTTTCCCAGTTCCTCTAGCTTTCTCTCTCTCTCTATACATATCTCTTCCGTTGAGTTTTCTTTCAATCCGTTTGCTACTTACACCTATTATTCATTATTTTAATTTATTAATTTACGGTTTTGAACAGCTCTTTTTCCTTTTTTCTCTATCTATTTATCGTATAGACATTACTATTCTTTTTGTTGATCACCATTTTTCTTTACCATTGTAATTGTCTTAAATTATTTTTCACTAACTATTAAACCGTTCTTTGCTCAAGGTTATATAATTTGTACTAACATTTCAAATTATTGTTTGTATTTCAGTTTTAAGAATGATATTAAGTGTTGTCCATAAAAAAATCATAATTATTGGGATATACCTTAATACCATACCATACTATTCCATACCACACTATACCATACCATACCACATCATACGATACCACACTATGCCATACTATACCGTAACACATTATACCATATTATACTATACCACACCACACTATACCATAGCATACCATAGCATACCATACCACACTCTACCATACCATACTATACCATACCATACAATACTATACCACACTATACTATACCATACCACACTATACTATACTATACCACATAATATTATACCATACTATACCATACCACGCTATACTATACCATACCACATAATATCATACCATACTATACCATACCACACTATACTATACCATACCACATAATATTATACCATACTATACCGTACCACACTATACCATACCACACCACACTATACCATACCATACCATGCCACACTATATTATACCACACTATACCATAACATACCATAACATCTCACACCACGCCATTCCATGTCATATTTCGTTATTGTAAGCGAAACATTGACTATATATTAATATTCTATTAGTTATAACTTTGAATGGTAGACTCCAAACATTCAAAAAATTCAAAATTAAATTTAGTGGTTGGTATTAGAGGAAGAATGGATGAACTCCTTTGATGAAGAGGGCCGTATTATAGACCCTGTTATGATTCGGCTAAAGGTGTTTTCTGGAGGAGCATGTGACGCTATAAGAGGGTCCTTATGGGAGGTGGGTGGGGAGTATGTATGTATGGTGTATGACAGTATAACATAATATAGTATAGTATAGTATGATGTATAATAATAGAATATAGTATAATATAATCCAATAAAATATAATCGAATACAGTGTTCATAATGAGAATAAAATGGAGAGAGCAAATAGGAGTGTATATAAGGTGGTCGTAGCAGACAATGTGTACAAGCATGATCCTTGATACCATCTCTTCTTTCACTGTCAAAGCTAACCCTATTCTCTTTTCCTCTGCCACTATTCTTTGTTTTAGTTTCTACTTGGTGTATATGCATATAGGAGTACATATGCGGAGAGAGAGAAAAAGCAGCGTGACAACGAACGACGATATAATCAGATGTTGCAAAAATTAAAATGGATTCAGGTATGGTAATTTAATATATGTTTATGTTTATGTTTATTTCCCCCTGGTCCATCCTCTAATATTCTCTGTATGAACGTGAAAATGCTCCCTGGTTATGTAAGTTTTCTGATATATATATACCTAAATACATATATATAACTGCTCTCATTCATACACACATACATGATCCTAACACCCCCCACAAAGCAATCTTACTCCTATTCGTATTTATGTGTGTTTTGGACACCTTTACACTAAACATTACCGAGACAAATTCAATGTATTATAATATTTTAGCTGAAATCACCACAGAAAGTTTAAACAGTTCAATGCATTTATATATATATATATATATATTACATTCAAACATTATTTGTTTGATACCTCTCTGTTCCTATTGCATTTTTTTCCCTTTCATTACTGTCTTACTTCCGGATCATCTCTATTTAGTTTGGTTATAATCTATACTAGTTTGTTTTCTTGTATGCGTGTAGACGTATGTACAAGAAAGATATTCAAAGAGACGTAATAAGATGTACAACGGATGTATTTTTATATCTATATAGATGTATATATAAGGCAGAGAAAATATAGTAGTAAGTCAATAGGACACAGTGTTAAAAGGAGAATAAGTAAACAGAGAAAGAGAGTGTATATTATCTTACCGTATTGCATTCTATTCTATTTTATTTTATCCTATTCTATTCTTTTTCGCTTTTATTTGACCAATAGGAACACGAATGCCTGACCAATGAGCATGAAGAATCATTACTTACAATTGATAAGGATGTACAAAGAACTGATCGAGATCTTTCCTTTTATGCTGGTTAATATAATATATATCTTTCCTCTCTCCTTCTACTCCCTATATTTACTATCTATAGTTATATATTTCTTTCTTTTCTTGAATATCTTGCACTATGTTGTTATCTGATTTTATTTCTTTTTCTTTTATAGTCTCCCTTCGTTTGATACCCAGGTATCCCCTTTGTTTATTATATGTGCTTATTCTTTCTCTATTACAACTGATGCTTCATTTTAACGCATATATATATATCATACCCATCTTCCTATTATTTTACCGTTAGCACCTTATATATCCATGTATATTTAGAGCATACATATATATAGTCTTATATCTCTTGTTAATCATATCAGCTAAGTTGTTATTTTGCTTATTTCTGAAATTCATTATACAGTGATAAGAAATTGATGTGAAAATGCTTTGCTAGTATTATTAAATATTATTTATTTTATTTATACTGTATGATATCCATTATTCTTTTCTTTGAATAGTATACTCATTTTTATTATGTATACATATTAATTACCGACTTTCAACCACTAAGCATTGTTAACTCACAATTACCTTTCCTTTTAGGAGATGACAACGTGAATCTTATCAAATTGAAAAATATACTAGCTGTTCATGCAATAATCTATAGATCACAGTTACCTTATATACAAGGACAGGTCCGTTTATTTTCTTTCCTTCCCTATTATAATTGTAATTACACCTATTATTATAATCAATATATGCTTTAATGGCCCATCTCATATACCTGTTATTTTTATTTGCTTTTTCTCTTTTCTCTATTCTGTACCTAATCTTTGGTCTCTACTTTAAGATTCTGTGGGAGCTCTATAGACCTGTCTACAGTTCTTCGGGATCTCCAATTGATTTTTGTAAAAAAATGTTGATTTTTCTAGACTAGCGTTATTAATAGCTAATTAACTTGATCTACTCTCTATAGAAGACAATGTAAAGACAGGCGTATATGTTGGCTCTGTCTCTATATGATATGCCTATTACGATTATATTCAGCTATTACTGAAGGAGGAGTTTCTACTTTAGTTTGTTTAGGTGCATAGGGCTTATGGCACGATGTGTCCGATCAATAAGAGGTGCTACATTACTATGTAGATAATCACTATTGTAACTATTTGATGTTAGCGTGCCGTTTTCTGACTATTGAACGAGTGAGAGTTCTGAACACTGATTATTGTATGTGATTGCTAACGGTGGACTAGACATTACAATAACGATGTGATCGTTATACATACATATTGTGTAAAGTTTTGTGTGTTTTACAGGTACTTTGTATTTGTGCCAGTGACCGTATATGTGTGAACAGCCGGGGCTAAACGACCGGGAGCCTTTATTAGTGATTTTGGTTTTTATTTATACTTGTCTCATCTTATCATACGGGTTAATTGCGGTTAGCTTCTGTGTAGTTGTATTCATTATCGTAAATGAAACGGATTGTAAAGATTACTATTGACTAATCCAACTCACGATAGGTCACAGAGACCCACTAGAATTGTCCGATCTTACCGCAATATTTAAATACTGTCCTTATTTAGATGGCGAATTAACTTATCTTCTCATGGATGTAAAAATGTTATATACCACATACTATGTATTGGCAAGAATCGATCTACTTACTATAGAATGGCGTTCGATTAACTAAAATAAGACTGATCATTGCATTACTGCTTGTTATCAAAGATTGGCCGAACTATGTATTCATTCGCAGTTAGCGATCTTGTAACATCTACTTACCGTACTTTAGGCCTTACTACTAATAGTTTCTTTTCACTCTCTCTATAACTTTCATTGCTTTTAGTCAATCCTTTTTTAATATATATTTCTCTGCTTTCATTGGCCTATTTTCCACATTTCTTCTATGTTTTATCACCTTTCTCTGTGTTTACCCAGCATTTTCTCTCTCTCTCTTTCTCCTTCTCTTTCTATCTAGGCTTATCCCTTTCCTCCTTCCCCCTTTATTATCTCCACATATAACACCATTTTAACAATATTCTCCACCTAGAATGAATTTGCAAGTATGTTTCTTTATGTTCAAAACGGCGCTGAGGCTGACGCCTTCTGGTGTCTTGCGCGCCTTATGTCATTTATGGGTGCGAATTTTCCTTACTATACTATAATAATAATGTTGGAGTATTGTAGTATGGTATTTAAATATTATAGTGTAGTATTGTAATATTATATTATAGTGTAGTTGTCTATTTACTTATGTCTTCTGTGCTGTTTCTTTCACTTTAATAGTTTGGTGTGAAGTTTCCCTTGATGTTCATTTGATAGGTAAATATCATAGATTTTATTTTTCCCATTCTCATAATACTATATAATAGTATATATACATTAAATATCAATGTTATATATATATATATATGTGTGTGTGTGTATGCGTATTAAATGAAATTTTCTCTAATTCTGCTCCAGTTATTTCTCTACTTGATATCTATACATATCTTAGGATATATATATACATCTACTCATATGCAGCCTTTATTACCTTCCTATCATGTACTATTTTCTAATTATTTTAAAAACATTAAACTACCCTTTATTCTTTCTTTCCTACTAACAATACCTCCCAAATGTAGGTGATTTTTTCCTTCCCGAAGATAAAACAGCTATGAATCGACAGTTCCATACTCTAATAGGAATGATTAGGGATCACGAGCCATCTCTTTACAGTCGATTGGCTACGGAGGATGCTGCTGATGTCTTATTTGCCTACCGGTACATATGTGTGTGTATGCATGTGTGTGTGTATACACGTGTGTGTGAATATAGGCTTATGGACGGTATTACCTATATTTTTAAGCACACAATCCACCTATATTGAACATAGTCTCAAGTTAAAATACATACTGAATCATTAACCCCATCTTAGTGTATATTTATCTATATATATATATGTGCATATATTTGCACTGAGATACTTGCACACCTTGCTTAGCCTAGATATGTACTCTAACATATGCCTAATATACTTTTATACATCTGTACCGTATACCAACCCTAACGATAGATCTAGCGTTTTCTCCTATATATTATTAACTGGGGACTGGTCAGATGGATGTTACTTAATCTGAAGAGAGAGTTCAGCTTCAAGGATGCATTACTAGTATCCGAAGGTAGGTCAAATCTACCTGTGCTTGGCTTTATTGTAATAATCCTATTTAGACAGTTCCATTATATGTATATACATACACATGCACATAAAAAAACATATATATATATACCCTTATGCATACTTTGGCACATGTTTCTCCGTCGTTTATTTGTACACTACAGGTATATAACGGCTATTATTCAATCTATATACGCCATTGCTTATTGTTAAAATATATTGACCTCTCTTTGCACCGTTCTTGCCTTTTTCTCTTAGCCCCTCTAATACACAGCTCGACCAGAGCACCAAATAACAATATCTACGATATGCTTTTATTTTCCACTGCCATATACATCCCCCCCAATCTTACCTCTCTCTAAATTCTCCCCCTCTCCCTCACTCCTTCTCTCTTTTTCCTTTTTCATTTCTCTCCCTCTTCCTTTCTATCTACATTTCTCTCCCTCTTCCTTTCTATCTACATTTCTCTCCCTCTTCCTTTCTATCTACATTTCTCTCCCTCTTCCTTTCTATCTACATTTCTCTCCCTCTTCCTTTCTATCTACATTTCTCTCCCTCTTCCTTTCTATCTACATTTCTCTCCCTCTTCCTTTCTATCTACATTTCTCTCCCTCTCCCCCCTCTCTCCCTTCTTCTAGTAATCTGGAGTATGCCTGTCCAACCATATGTAAAAGCCCAACTCGACCTAGGCAAGAACCCATACGTTCTATTTATATGTTTGGCAGGTACGTTTATATAAGTGGTTTCATCTTGATTACCATATATATATTATTTTTTCTTTTTCTCTAGTAATCCACCTTGATTATTATATATCTATATCTCTATATATCATTCTAGTAATCATATTTTGTTTTTGCATTCATATATTTTTCTTTCTTGGGCTCTTTTCCATGACTCGCCCTGTGTGTGTATGTTTGTTGTTTAATTCCCTTTCCATCTGTTATGTTTTATTCTTTATACCATATCTGTTTAATTTCTGTTTTCTGTAACCAACGCATTGGTGTATTTAGTAAAAGCAATAAATGATCTTTTTAGAGCTTTATGTACACAGGCATGTGACTTGTAGAAGCCATGGATACATACATATGCATGTACATACATACATACACACATATATAGCGTACTATTTATCAATATTGAAATTCCTGTCTTAGCTTTAGACTATTAAAAGTTTGAGGTAATATAACACGGAAGGTGGATATACTAGTGTAGAGACAGACCAAAGGTTCAGGAATCAGTGTGTATGATGGTAAGGGAAGATATTATATATATGGCTTAGCTTGAGGAAAGGCGAGGATTTTAATATTGTTAAATAGTATGCTGTATATGTGCGCGCGCATATCTGTATGCAGGTATGACTTATACATGTCATATGCCTGTGTACATATAACTCTACAAACGACCAATGATAAGGAAAGAGCAATAGGAGTATGACTAGTAATGCTAATGGCTTTATTAAAATGATTGGTCTCGCACTAATTATCTAATTATCCTTTCCCACTCCAACCAGTAATCGTGGAACAAGGAGAAGTACTGAAAGAGCTGGGATATGATGATATTATAATGCACATGAACACTAGGGCGGGTAACTTAGACACGAATCGTATACTTAGTCTGGTAAGATAGTGTCCACAGTGTGCGAAGGTGGGGGGGGGGGGAAGGAGGGGAGAGTAATAGGATCAGATGATTGAAGTGAATGGAGAGGGAACCAATGAGCAGGGAGAGATTAAAGGAGGAGGATGAGGTTGCGTTATGTTGTATCACTATGTCTCTTGGTAGGTGTTTATTGCATATATGACTATGTTTATTTGGTTATAATGGGAAAGATACATATAAATAGTTATCTTTACTGTGTATACTGTGTTGTTATAAATACATACCAATTATTATTCCTCCATCCAGGCGGAATGTCTCTACTGGAAGTTTACCCAAGGTGAAATACCTAGTTATCGGTTAAAGCAACGATGATTAGTGTATGCTTGTGTTGGTTGATATGTGCGCATACTTGTATATAGCGGTTCTACCATACATCCATGCATGGATTGATGTTGACAGATACTATTGGGCCAACTGTGATTACACTAGTGATTGCAAACCACACCTATCATATGTTCAAAAAATTTTCACATTTGGAGGTGCTGAGATTTCTGTACTCAATAGACTTGTATTTGTTGGTTTGCTGGATATTAACGAAATTGATATATATTCTGGATGTCTAATTAGCATGCATATATCTGTATGTATGTTATCAGATATACAATCGACCTAGTATGTACATACTAGACTAGCTATTGGCTACCTGCATGTATTATATAGCTATGCCAATATTGGGCATTTGACTAGGATACTATATAATAATTGAATAATTATAGTCAAACTATAGCACCTTCATACACTCAGGATAATTTTTCTGAAAGTAGTAATGCAGAAGGTAAAATAGTATTAAGAAAGAGGAGATCAGAATTTGCTAATCAGACTTTCTTTATTAATCTATGATTTATGATTGATAGATATGGAATGTCTTCTTCATCCTACCAACTACAGCACTGGGAAGCAGTGTATGGAATGTAATGTGAGGGTGATGATTAATTAATAAAATGTGGAAGTAAGAAGGTTAAAATAATCTTGCAAAGATAACTATGTATGGGATACCAAATCGAACCAGAAAAAATAAAACATAGAGTTAATGTCTTAAGAGATTCTGTTCAGTTCCATTGCAAACAGGTCTCTGTTTTGCATAACTTCATATATAGATGTAGAATCTTCAGTATTATAATTTATCATTCCCTTAATTTATGTCTTTTTGGAATTTTGGGATCCCCGTTTTAGTTATAAAAGTATATGCAGTAATGATCATATGGGGTGGCTCCATAACCTACCGTAAGGCAGTCAAACAACTATACCTACATCCTATATAGTAATTATAATTAACTAGAAACTTTTCTTCTAATAATAAAGATAGGAAACAGTCTCCTCCATCATGGAACTATGACTGCATTTCCCAATAGGATTTTATATTGAGTATCAACAATTGGGCTCCCTAACGAATCTATTGAGTACATAAATCTGTGCACTTCTGGATTTGGATAAGTTTTAAACAACGGAATTATGATGGTTTACTGTATATTTATATGAAAATGAAGCCAAATTCCCTTCAGTGTGTATATGCTTGTATATTTTTCTGTTATATTGTTTAATACAATAACAAATACAACCCTGATGCCCAATTTTCTGAAGTGATATATATGGTATCTTATAATATGCTGTGATATGATATGATTCGATCTATTATAATATGAAAAAGTATAATATTATGGTATGATATAATGTTAACATAAGCTATGCTATGATATGATGTGGTATGATGCAGATTTACATAATACGATATAATATAAAGTTATAGTATGCTCTCAGATGCTATGGTATAATACTGTATTAATATGTTAAGATACGATATAATATAATATTGTATAATGGACTATAATATCATATGATGTGATATGCTATATGATAATATGATATAATATGATATAGTATAATATGATGTAATATGATATAGTATAATATGATGTAATATGCTATGGCATAATATAATGCAATATATTAAAAACCTTTTTAGCATATATACAGATATACATCTTATTTACACCGCATATTATTGCATTATCTATTTGCTAATGATGCCAAATAACTCTGTATTATTGTGTTAAAATTTATTTGTCAAATTCTATTGCCAGTATGGGACCTCCTCTACTGACATACCAATGAAATATTAAAGCAATAAATATGCCATTATATTGACTTTCTATTCAATAGTATAGTAAAACCTATCCCTAATATGAGCCTCTGACAAAACAAAAGGTTAAGAACAAATAATGCTAAAATGTATAAAATAAGATATACATATATATAGTATGTCTACAAGATGATTCCATGGGAAATCTCGTGGAAGATAATATATATATAGAAAACGTTTTATTTGATGCATGAAGAAAATAATTATTTTAACACGTCATAGTTTGATCTTTACCATATATATGATATTATAGTATATTATATTATATTATATAATATAATATTATACAACCCTACTGTATTTTAGTATACTATATCTTACGCTTTAATAGTATATAATGTACTATAATATAATTTAATACAAGATCAGTCCTTAGTTTATTCCCTATAGTAGAGTAGTACACCATATTTTATTTTGTGTTATTTGTTACTAATTTTTAGTTGTAAACCTTTTTTTTTTAACTAATATGTGCCAATTACCTTTACCTGTTCACTAATTATTTGCTGACTAACATTAATTTCTAATTTTGCATGCATATTTTCCAATTGCAAGTATAGATATAAGGACATTGTTTTGACAAAATTATGTAGTTTAAATAAAGCAATTAACCATTGTTTTGAATTTAGAAAAGAAAACATGGATATTTTCTATTTATTGCTCCCCTTCAATGCCAATGAAATAAGGCATTCAGAAAAGGGCCAAACATGGCAACAATGAACACCATCGAACAATATAATTTTCCTTAGTAATAATGTAAATACGTTGTGGTGGCTAAAAAAATGTATTGACAACAGTAAAATCAAATTAGATAATAAAAGTACCTGGCTCCAATAAGCTACTAAGATACAAATACTATATAATTTAATAATGTATCCTAGTATATTATTACTTTGGAGGCCGTATAGTATTATCCTTGATAAAGTGCGTTTTCACTTATCGATGG
>NAOQ01000099.1:9398-30379 GCA_002751075.1 Ichthyophonus hoferi | reverse complement strand
AGAATTAACTATTACTATTTATTTTTGTTTCGTGTTTTTGGGTTTAATAAATTCAATTTTTAAAAAAAAAATCCAATAGGAAAAAGGAATATGTACATATTAAATTTAGAAATTGAATTGCTGGTTTATTTGTTTTTAAGCTTGCTGTATTTTCTGTTGTAATGTTAAGCTAGTAATTAGATTTATTTTCATTAATTGATTACTGAGTGACCTTGCACTGTGCTATTTGATTGGTTAATCTCATCTAGCTTTAATTAATTGGAGTTGAGGCTCACAAATAAATAATTTCACGCTATAAAATTTATCTTGGTATAATTAGTTAATATACCGATTGGTTTACGGCTCAGCCTGGGTTTCATCGATAGATTCGATATATAGTATGCTATATTTAGAATCAATAAAATAGCTCTGTGACGGGATGCCTCTTTTGTCTTTCTAGATTTTATACTGAATGGAGTTTCCTTCAGCCTGTAAATTTTTTCTCATCCATGCTAACGATGGAAGCCAACTATTGTACGCAGAGAATTTTGGTTAAAACTATACAGCCTTTATTTGGCATTACTACAGAATCCAGAGTCCCCAATCTGTTTCAGACAACCCTTTTATACATTCTAAATATTGCATATATATATGGAATACTTTAGAATCCAATATTAATTAATTAATTATAATTATAGTTACTTTGCCTATGTTGTATATGTAACTATATTTAACAAGAGTAATATAGGTACTGTAGCCTAAGACGACACACAATTGACTTGGGTGCTTTATAATCATATGGATGTCATTTATAATAAAAAATTCCCAATTAGCTCTCCTATCAAGCTGTGCAACTGGCCTGGTCATGCAATCAAATGTTACTCTTCTATCATATCATGTATATCTATGTATATATGTGTGTGTATCTATCAAACAAAGCAGTTGTGCATGGTAAGAGTGTACTTGTAGCAGACAGAAAGACCTAGTCACTAAAAAACCATACAGTAGTTTGTCTGTACTTCAATCCATCAATAAAGCCTTTGTTAAGGTAATGAAAACAAAAAAAAAATGATGCAAGAATTATATATGGTACCTAGATATTCACAGAATACTTAATATATTAATATATATTATGTAGCTCAGTAAGCTATGACAATGTCACAGTTTTAGTGACACATTTCAAGGATTGACGTCAAACAGATTCATCTTTTCGTTGATCCATTTTTCATCAATGTCTGAGGACTGTCTCACCTCAAAAATCTGGAAATGTAACACCGAGTGAGATTATTGGTACATAGTAATTTAAAATTTTGTTGAGCCAAGCAGGATAGTCACAGAAAGGAAAATTATAAATATAGTGAGAGGGAAATAAAAGAAATGGATATATATTCTAAAATGGGGCATAGTACTAAAGAAGTGGGGAAAAGACAAGAAAGAAAAGATAGCTTTAGGATAAATGAAAAATGTAAAGTGGAATTAAACGGGTGCGTTGAAAATAATATTCATAACCATCCATAGGGGTTGCTTAAATATCTCCGGTACATTACTGCTACTACCTGCCTTGTTACGTACCTCCAAGTACTACACAATACATCATACTGCTATAGCTTACTTATATTATTTTGTATATTGGTTTATTATTTAAAATACACTGGTGGTTGATTGAATAATATAATATGCTTGTTGCATAATATATCTTTTTTACCTTAGTGATTACAGTGCAATGTATCATATATGCCATTGTCTATGTGTGGGCACATTGTAGACATCAGTAACGTAATAGATGATTATAATACTGGTACACTATTGGTCTATATAGCTACTTTATACATCCAACTCTTTGGATAATTAAGCACTTTTTTACTCTCCTTTTCTCTCCGGAATGCCAATTTACACCATAACGAGGCTTATTACACATACACTGATTGGAGTAGTTGAAAATGTGCGCAATTGGATGGTTAACCTTAAACTAAATAGAAATAGACAATAATACAAAACTAATAATAGAAAAGAGCAATAGTAAGAATATTAGTAATAGTAGTACATATTATTATTACATATAGCTTTGTGACATTCAGACAATATATAACTAATAGAGAATTGAGACTACTATAGGATTATGAAAGAAGATAAAGATAGATGTTGGTAAGAGGAGAGAAGCATTTTGCATATACAAATAAAGGAAGGGAGACGGGAAATAAATGCCTACAAGCTCACTAAACCATTGTATATTTAAAAACCTAAAATGATTGGAGTTATATATGTAGCGTAAAATTGATGTTTTTAATATATATATTGCATGAATTGACAGGGGTGATAAACTGAGGTACAAGATAAAACAGATAAGTTGAGCCTTCACTATAGCATGGTGTACATGGTAAACATATATATATGTATATATTCACATACATATATACATAGAAAGATATCAGACCTACCTTTCCTATATCCAACTTATTTACTAGGTTAGTTTTTGACCCAGCATACAGCATGTTCAGTTCGGTCTTGGCTCCTAATAGCACACAATAATTAGGCATTATCTAGTAAAAATTTAATTAACCTCTATGTAGTATACAGCTTTCTGGTTCAGCAATAAGACCCCAGTGGGTATAGACAACAATTCAGACACACGCACACTGTAATATAAATACTGTAACTATAGTCATAGAGTTGTATATATATGGGTAGGTGTATGGGCCAATATGTGAACGGATAAGTAATCCAATTACCATAGATGGCTATAGGATTTATTTACTTATAGGATGCTATAAATCACAATATCTTTATAATACTAATTAGTCAATTATGTGTTATTATCTACATTTTACGTCAATCATAATAACACTGGCCACTATTGGTATAAATTAAAAATAAAAGGTATTGAACCAACGAAACATAAAATCATTCTATTTTTATATTATTATGAGTGAAGGTAATGTAAAATAGAGTATATAATATAGGTATTTACCTGTTGGGGAGATAAAAATAAACACCAATGGGACTGTCTTACGGCCATTTGCATGGTTGTGGGTAAACGTGTAGAGGATATATGTATGGTCGGTTAAGGTTTGAAGTTGTATATTAAATTATATGCGTGTTAAAGTTATTATTGAGCTATGTAGCACCGGCTCTAATATCATCCAATCAAAGAAGATGATATAGTGCCCATGGGAATTAGCTTGTACATCTGTCCAATTAGAATGCATAGAACAGGATAGAGAAAGAGTAGACATATGTGTGTGTGTGTGAGAAAATTGAAGAGAAAGTACAAATATACCAAATGGCATACATACATACATACATACATACACTCATACATCCAATAGATAAGATAATGAATAATAACATCAAACAGAAAATGGTATAGGATATCTAGGAACTTGATCTGGTAAGTCCTCTACTATCTCTGTGATATCTTGATCTTCAACGATCTCATCTACCTTGATTATACGTAACTTGGGGTCGATTTTCACTACAGGCCGGAAAAGCGAAAGAGAAGGGAAGAGGAAAAGAATAATAGAGAGGAAATGAACAAAAAAAAAAAAAAAACAATAGTAAATAAATAGAAATGACCATTTTTATTAGTATTAGGAGGTGCAAATACAGAAAACAGGTATATAGTTATACACACATCTACAGTAAGAACATCGAAATATCACAGCATATATACACCACTATCCCTTAACAACAGTATGAACTGATCGCTATCGGAAAAAAAAAATTGTCCTTTGACAAATAATAATTAGAAAACAAGCAAAATGGGTGTGATTAGGGACCGTTGAATAGAAGGGAAGAAAATAGGAACAAAGAGTAATAGACACACATAGGTATAGAGAAAGAAAACAAAATCTAAAAATCTACATACATATCATAGCAGCTTTATTCTCGGCCCTGCGAAACCGAAACTTTCTATACTGAACCAGTAAGTCGGGGTCAATGTCACACAAGGTGAGATCCTGGGACTGCTACATACAACACAATGTCAATGTTAGTAGGTATGTTATGTGATTATATCTCCCTATGTGATATAATAGGTCTCTTACTGAAGTATATCTACCCCAAATCATCAAATTAATAGTAGAACCAATATGTTATAGAACATGTAAGGCAATGATTATAAATAGCATAATGAGTTTTATGTTCTCGTTGCATTAACATCTTCCTATCATTTCTCGTTTATAAGGAACATAATAAATATAATCTGTATAAATATCACAAATAACATTATAAAGAACAATTGTATAACATAGGGTAGAGAATCCAACCATTTTTTTGTGTGGGTCTACAGCGTATAACTATAACAACGACCTATATATTAGTATATTAGAACTAGACACTAATAACCAGAAAAAAAAATGAACTATTACGGCCTATTACACCTATTTAACTAATTATACCAATTATATCTAGGCCTACTAAATTTGCGTCAGCGCAACTCCGACATATAGTCACATATAGTCGACCATCTAGAACTTCATAGAAGATTCTGACGCCAAATATATATATAACAGAATGAAGAAAAGTCAAATTTTTTATATTATTAATAGGACAATAAAGAAAAACACAAAGAGAGAGAAACAGGATGCGTTCATGATACGTTAAAGGTATATAAAGGATATATATGAGCCTAATGGAGCAGATTCTATTCTCCTTAATAACCTCGAGCTATGCTATGCTATTATCACTCCCACCCCTCACCTCCAATATCTCGTAATATTTCTATAAATCCTTCAGATACTTATCAAAAAAAAAAAAAAAAATAGAAGGCTCTTTAATATATATATGTGTAAAAATTTCTGTGAAAACCAAGGCTTTCACCGCATTTATATTTTTCCTTATTATTATTATTATTCCAATTGCTATCTTCGTTTATTACATAATAGGCAAACGTTTTTTTTCCTAGTTAGTTAGTTTGGTAGAAATTTATTGGCAATCATTCTTCTTATTGGTCAATAACTTTGTGCCAAAGTGTTGATCCTTCAATTAGCTTACATAATAGCTTATATTCAAATACCGATTATGTGCTTGTGGTACTCTCCAATGTACATGGTTGTTTAACCAGTTATGATTGCATATTCTATGATAAAATTTGAATTTGATTACTGTGTGAAATATGTTTTGTCAAAGGTAACATAAGGTTCATTATAGGGTTATCTTTATCTTGCTGATTTTGGATATAAAGCAAATCCATATCTATCACATGCTAGTCAGATACCATCAAAAGCATCTGTAGACTAGTGCACAGTTCATCGGGATCTCCAATTGTTTTTCGTAATCGACCGCTGATATTTCGGTACGAATTAGATTTTTTACGACTATTTTATCATACATGATGGTACTAAGAAAACCAATGCTTAATATTCTATGTATTTTTAGGTACATACTATATATAGACTATTTGATAATCTGATCGTTAATTATTAATTAAGTAAAATAGTCATACTATTATATAATTAATTAATTAACACATGCCATGGGTTTCTTCATCACCCATGCAGTTATATTCAACAGTTAACCCTTACCCCTGACTCTCCCTCCTAATTCTTTGCCAGGATTCTTCCCTGTTACTATAATCAGACTATAGTATTTTGACTAGTAATCAATAAGAAGTATAATTTATTATAATATTTTTAGATAACTAACTTCTATGGTGCAGATTCAAAACCAGTTTTCTTTGGAAGGAACAAACGATAGACCAATTAAATGAATTATTAAATTATTTGATAAGATGTATTTTAATACGAATATTAATAGTTATTTAATAAGGATAATAATAATAAGTTATTATTAAATAGTAATAATTTTTTTTTTAATATTTATAATAATTCATTGTTAATATTATTAATATCAATATTAATACTAAGCGTAATAATAGTTTATTATTCTTTGTAATAATAAAGTATAATAAAATTTGGCGCATTTTTTCTTAATATGGCAAACCCGATCTGTAACTAGCCAATTATATCACTGATGATGTACCCGTGCTCTAATATAGATGATATTAATATTGGATAGTAAAACGAGGTATAAAGTCGTGTGAGAACACTACAAGTGAGATAGGGCAATATTAGCTATTCTTCAGGAAATACAGAGAGAATGGAGTCATTTATACTTCCTGCCTTACCAAGTGACTGGCCGGTAGGCACCACTTGCAAAGAATACGCTAATATTTCTGGTAGGTCTTATAGAGATAATAAGGAATATTTGAAAATAATTATAAACATACCTACTTACACTATTAACACCCAAAGACGCATCCATAAGAATAAGAAAAGGAATAAGAAATAAGAAGCAGTGGTTGAATGAATAAATTACTACAATAATAAACAACCAGCATATTCCCTGCCCCCCCTTCCCTTCACACACCTACTTTACACCTCCCAATGTTATTAATTTAAGTACTAATTTATGGAAATAAATCATTATCTAATAAAATACAAATAACTTGTGGTTTTAACCCCATACTGTTTGTTGTTGTTTAATGCGGCCTCTCCTTATCTATGTATTTTTTTATATTTATATTATTCTTGAAAATTTTTGTTTTTGTTAGTCTACTAATCTTTATCGGTTGCTCTATCTTTTCTCTTTCTATCCTTCTGGCCTAAACCTGCTATCTTTTTATGTTGGGCACATACGTATACGTACAGTTTATCTCCTTCATGCACTTTTATAAGGTGTATTATGACTTTTTATTTGTGTCACTCTCCTACCCTTCCCTTCTATAGATATTTATATGCATATAAGACAGCACAAGCATAATCATGCACTTACACAAATAGGAACTTACATGTAGTCTTTCCTTGTGCCAGTATGTTATAGGCCCTGATGCACAGTCTATAACAGCAATATATACACATACATCTATATGTTTATTTCATTCCTCTTTCTCTCTAGTTCTTTTTCATACCGTCTTTTTAAAACTATTTCCATACTATGTTATCACGTTCTTTCTTTCTTTTTTACAATACTCTATTCACACCATCCATCCTTCTTTCCCTTCTTCCTCCCTTGATTTCTCCCACATCTACCCTTTATAACCTCAGCCCCAATTCCCTATATCTTTATCCACAGTAAAAATGATTTCAAAGTTTTATTTTATTTTTAAATCATATTCATGATTAATTGTCTATTACTTTAAACTCGGGTAAGACATTATATATAGATAGATCAGTAACTGGGTACAGTGATGATGCAATATAATCTTCTCTGCATTACTATGCTCCTTATTATGCACATTCATACTATCATACATATACGCATGTTAATTTATACTTGCCCTTCTATCATACAGCACCCGAACCGGTGCAGTTAGAGCCAACCGGAAGGTGGTATGAAGCGTACGCCAGTAGAAAACGTCTTGGACGCACCTTATCCCAGGATGAGGCAGAGATGGCAGATCTGGATGAGGGAGCGAATGAAGAAGTTAATAGTGAGAGTGAAGACGAGGGAGAGGTAGATGTTGGTCCTACTGACCCCACTAAGATCAAGGTATGAAGGGCAAGGGAGTGGGCACTGATATGGACTTGGTGTTATCCAAACTTTTTATATATAGGTAGAGATAGAGGTATAGGTATATGTATAAGTACAGATATATAAGTATGCACGAACGATTATCGTTGCACTTACATTTACATTTAGGCTTCCTCTTATATCTTTATACTATCATGTAGATATGTATATGCTTATTTTTCTGCTTATATACGTCTGCATGCATACTTACATATACATAAACACATACATCTGTGATCTCACAGGAACTTGACCTGTATAAACTAATGGGTCTAGCCCATCTAAGGTATAAAGCCACAGACGAGCAAATCAGACGTGCATGTAGGCATCCCTGTCTTCCCTCACCCTCTCTACTCTACTACCCTAATATACACTATACTATACCATACTATATGCTCTACTACCCTAATATACACTATACTATACTGTACCATATACTCTGCTACCCCAATATACACTATACTATACTATACTTATACTCTACTACCCTAATATACACTATACTATACTGTACTATATACTCTACTACCCTAATATACACTATACTATACTATACTATATACTCTACTACCCTAATAGACACTATACTATACTATACTATATACTCTACTACCCTAATATACACTATACTATACTATACTATACTATACTATATACTCTACTACCCTAATATACACTATACTATATACCCTGCTACTCTCATATACACTACTCTACCCTCTTGCTCCCCTGGTTGTATATCTAACACCAGACCAATAATTGCCTATCTACCGTTATTTTATTGCATGGTTATATTTAATTAATGATTCAACACCAATCATGTGCTTAGTCGGAGTGATCTATTACTTACTTTAAAATATATTTTTATGTATATTTCAATTGGCATTTTCTTATCTTTTAAGACATAACTTGTCACAATCAATGACTGTGAAGAAAAAAATCTCAATTTTTAAGCCAACAATATTCCAGCCCTAATACTTGAGGTCTCTTTAACGTTTATAATTATTGTTTGTTATTGGATCAAACACTACAGCCTATAAAAGTGCATTTATCTTATTGGAGGATTATCAGGAAGTTATTTTGTGATTTCAGGTTACTATTCTCTAATGTGTTCTATTTATAATTTCAATTATAATAACACTATTTTACAACTTTATAACTGTTATTTTTATATTTAATTGTGTAGTACTCTACAACCATCTCCATACTTCTCTACCAATTATTGTCCCCATCTTTACTCCACAACCAATAAAGATCGCTCTTCTCCCCCTCTATTAATCATATTATTTAATTTCTCTTTATCTTTCTAGATCGCAAACAGGTTCTCAGACACCATCCGGACAAAAAAGGCAAGAAAGCTGACGGAGGTGATGACGATGATATGTTTAAGTGCATTCACATTGGTATGTATATATAGATGCATCTCTGATTGTTCTATTTATAATATATTTAGTTATTTATTATTGGTGGCGATATGCAGCCTCCTCTCTTATTGGCACTTATATATAACCTATGGCCTTCCTATACGATTACTATTGGAACAACTGCATTGACCTAACTACATGCAATAACTACTAACACCACTGCTTACCTCACAGCCAACGACATCCTTTCAGACCCAACTACCCGTCGGTCCTTCGATAGTGTGGACCCTACCTTTGACGATACTATACCGCCTACTATTAAGAAGGGGCCCTTGGACGCTGAGACTTTCTTTGCTACCTTTGGGCCAGTGTTTGAAAGTAACAGTCGCTTCTCGGAGATACAGCCTGTACCTTCCCTAGGGACTCTAGAGTCTACCCGCGAGGAAGTCGATG
This sequence comes from Ichthyophonus hoferi, assembly GCA_002751075.1. Lineage (NCBI taxonomy): Eukaryota > Ichthyosporea > Ichthyophonida > Ichthyophonidae > Ichthyophonus > Ichthyophonus hoferi. The sequence goes on along the minus strand of NAOQ01000099.1, from coordinate 21,074 downwards.
ACTTCTATCAATTCTGGTGGGTGTGAGTGGAAAGAGAAGAGACGGGTATGTAAGGGGATGACGGTTTATGACTCTGTATGACTGTGTACATGTATGTGTATATGTATGTTTATTATTCATGCTGTTGGGACTAATTGGTAGTACTGTGTAGGGGCATAACTTTCTGTAGGACCCAAAAGGATACTTTTATATGCATAGACATGTTATTTAGCCAAGTATTTTAAGGTTACATATCAGACTATGTGACATATACTATACTATACTATACTATAATATTCTATCCTACATTGTATTGCCAGATTCCATATTGTATTATAATATAATTGTATGGCGGAAAGCCAATCAAACGGACCCGAAACGTCACCTATCCATTTCTTAACATAATCTTACTAACCAGTAATACATTTCAATTATATTTTAATGCGTTTTTGTATATTATACGCACAATGTATTGGACATATCGCCAACTAATGTATTGATATGGTGTTTCTATTGGTGTCTCTAGGTATAGCTTTAAGTCTTGGAGAGAATTCTCTTATGAGGAGGAGGAGGACAAAGCGGAGAAGTAAGTGAAGGTCTACTTGTGTGTGCATATATATACATACTATCGTACATAATATCATACTATCATACATACTAAAACATTATCATACATGCATACATACATACTATGCTATTGTACATATACCTATGTGTTTTTGTCTTGAAATTTTAATTTGCATAACTTGGGGCGGGGTGGGGAGCTGTTATAAAAGGCACCTACCGGATTTATAAAAACAATAACGCTAATAAAGGTTATTTATTGATGGTTTAAACCCTGTTCAATCTATCACAGTCGCGAAGAGAAAAGATGGCAGGATAAGGAGAAGAAATCTGAACGTAAACAGAAGAAATTGGAGGAGACACAGAGAATAAAGAAACTGGTAGATAATGCCTTTAAGGGCGATCCTAGGATCCAGATGTTTAAGGTAAGGTAGGACAGAGAGGGGTAGAGTAGAGATAGGGGAGAGGGTGAGATTGGTTAGGGTTGGATGGTTGGTTTGTATAATTGCATCATTATTTGAGTATATAATTATGTAAATCTTTAACTGTGTGATTATATTGTATATGGGGTGCTATTCCCGGTATTCTCAGTGTTGTGTTTTGTCTTTCTAGCTCGGACTATAGGACTATAGGGTCATAGTGGTTGCCATCGCTTTGATAAGTCTGATTGGGTGGGGCATATATATATACTATCTAAAGTATATATTTTAACACACGCTTGTATTCGTCCTTAGGAAAAAGAGAAAGCAGAAAGATTGGCCAAGAAGTTGTCAAAAGAGGCCGCCCAATTGGCTGAAAAAGAACGGGAGGCAAAGGTGATTGGATGATTATAACAGATTAACCATATGTATATGAGGGAGAAATATGGGTCAATGGGAAGGGCGGGGTGGAGTGGGCACTGGTATTATATCTTGTTGTGACCTATCAGTACTGTATTTAGTTTTATCTTATTCAAATTGGGTAGGAGTATGGCTTGCCATATTGGGAAAGATTTTTGGCCTTTAGACGGTTGTAATTAGTTGCTATCGAAGTGTTGCGATCGCTAAGTTTTATCGGTGGGTTACGATAGCAACTATAGATGTAAGCTAAAAATAGTTAATAGATCTGTACCAGTAATATAATATATATGTATATATAATGCAAATCATTGACTAGCGTTATATTGATTTTGGTTATAAATTGCTTAATCTCCCATGTATAATCAGGTATGTATGACGTTATTGTATGTCATGATACCTGTCCAGTAATAATGCGTTGTCTTTCCTTTATTATCAAGGAGATAAAAGTTGATAAAACTCAATGTGCTAATATAGCAACTCTGATATTAACTTCCATTTAACTAATCAACATTAGTTTCTTTGCACCCTACACCCTGATAGTTTCTATAAAGAGCTTAATCCTTCTATGTACATACACACTTAATATATAGCATATCATATCATTTCATATAGTCATTGATATATAAACATAACCCCTATACCACCCCTATATACCTATATGTCTATTCTTAGTCCTCTGCTCTCTCTATGTTCTCATGTATGCGTAAGGCATTCTAACCCCTACTACTACTACTGTACATTGCCAGGCCAAAGAAGCTGAGCGTCTAGCAAGGGAGAGGGAGTTAGAGAAGGCTAGGGAGATAGTAAGTAAGAATATGATTGGAGGGGAGGGGTAAAGAGTGAGAGAAGGTAGGTTAAGTGGTAGATATGTGTATACATATATCCTATCCTACATCCTATCATACATCCTATAATACATACATGTGTATTAATACTACCCATATTATTACGTCATCTATTCTATGATAAGACTATCTCTTGTTTTACACTAGGAGCAATGTATAATATAAATAGATAGGCTAAAATGGAGTGAATAATTGGTGTGTAAATGTGGATATGATGATTTGTAACCAATGGGATGTGGGTTACTAACAGGCTGTAGAGGAAAAGAGATTAAAAGAAGAACAGAAACGAATTATTAAGAATCACCGCAAGAAACTGCGACAGCTCTGTGCTGTAAGTAGGGTATGGGGTATAGGGTATATGATATAGGGTATAGAGTATGGAGTATGCTATATAGTGTATAGAGTAGGGCATAAGGTAGTGTATAGTATATAATGTGTAGGTCTGCGTGTATATATGCATATATGTACCACTTACATGCTTCCTTTTTGTATGTTTAGGTTGAAAATAACCATATATGGTGGAGCTATAGACATGACGCCATGTCAGGTCATAGCGATATAGAATAATCCTTTTACACGGAATAGATAGAATGATAATATGCAATAATAGCATTAGGCATCTGAGATTAAAAAAACAATTCCAATAACCAGGCACATCTACAACCTAGAAAAAAAATTATAAAGTGTAATTAATATCAGGCATATATCTTTAGAAACACTAAATTTTAATTATAGCCTTATGTTGATTCTTTTTCTTTATTTATCCTAATACATTCTCATGTGCAGGATAATCACTACTTTGAGGACCAATCAAATTCCTTGAAGATGGCTGAGACCATGGCTTTAGTGGGAATGATGATTGAAAAGCTGACTTTAGACGAATTGGTAGACATCAATAGTAACTTCTCCAAGGATACCCTAGATAAGAACGTAGGTATTACGTAATAAGGGGTACAATATGGGTATATACACGTAGACATGTAACATGTACTATCATACCTACATACTATCATACCATTCTTCTCTCATATATATATAATATACTTATTTGAAAACACACAATAACATAGAATAAAAATGTAACCGACAATGCTACATTGTAGATTGCTGTATAAACATACCAGTTTATATTCAAGGTATACATACGTATATTTGTATTTCCTTGTTTCTATTTCTTTCTCTTTATCCTGTTGCTCGTCCCAACATCTACGTCATATTTTCTTCCGTGATATATAAATAACCATATTTTGTTCTATGTTTACCCACCAATTCTATGATCCTCTAAAGCTATGAGGTTATTTGATTGTCCCTCACATCTCCTGCATTGCATCCGATTGGACCGTTGTATATGACTGCTAATCTGAGCATCTGTTGTACCTTTATGTGTTTATTTATTTTAATTCTCTCTGTTTTTCTCTGTTTTATCTCTTTTTATTATATCATTTCTATTCACTTTCTATTTTTCAACCATTTGTATAGATTATATTAGTTAATGAACTCTCGAATCAAATCACATATAATTATCTTTATCATCTAATACTAACATCCTATTGTTGAATATTGACCAATGACAGATGAGGAAACACATGGTTAAGACTGCGGACAATAGCAAGAAAACTCACTCAGTGAATGCCACCAATGAAAAGGGAAGGATTTGGACGGATTTGGAAGAAGAACTTCTAGTTAAGGCAGTCAAGACATTCCCCGCGGGTACTAGGCAGAGGTCAGTGAGGAGCTGGTGTGGAGAATGTTGCAGTATGTGGTGTTGTAGTGTAGTGTATTTTATTGTCTTATATGGTATTGTAGCGCTTTGTATTGTATTATATTGCATTGTATTGTAGTATAGTGTAGTGTTTGGTTTTGTTTTGTTTTGTATTGCATTGCGTTGTGTTTTTTTTTTTGTGATAGTGTGATATTATATTATATTGGATTATATTGAAGTATACATCCTTACATGGACGCTGTGAAAACCAGGATTGGAGTGTTTATTTAGGGTATATTTAAGGTATGATAGGATATAATATATTGTAATTTGATATGATACTGGCCAATACCAACCAACCCTACCCTCACCAACCAATCAGATGGGAGACCATGGCTAACTATATTAACGTGCGATCAACTGAGTCGCAATTGACTGGGGATGAAGTGCTGAAAAAGGTTAAAGAGCGTCAGCACGTGGGTAAGTACCATACCATACCATACCATGGCTCACTTTCTATTATTTCTTTATTTGGAAACACCGGTTTTTATGATGGTTGACTCATTGAGTCTCCTCTTTTAAAAAAATGATGTCATGTTAAATTCCATTATACTTAATGGATTAATTGCAATACCCTATTGGATTGGGTTACCTAACCTTATCACAATTATTATATCTGATATCCCTTTATTTGATTCGTGTCATTAATTGTCGTGCCAATAGCTCTAATTGCACTAATCCTTCTTACCAGGCTAATTTATATCATATTATAATCATTACTATATATGTATGTATAAACATCATCGTTCATGTCACCAATTGGCTATTTTCTATTCCGTATATAGCCATTAATACTTTATCTTCCAATCATTACCTTCCTAAGCTCCACCTTAACCTATCCGCAATCAAAGTCCTTGATCGGCTTTACATAAACTCCTGTATTACCAGGGCATGATAATTTACCAATACATACAAATCATAATATATACTATACTATACGGCATATCACGTGCACTTATTGTCCAATTTAACCATTATTCAACCCGATTTATGTAAACCTCATTTACACCATTAATTTTTTATTGTTTATTTGTGTTGTACTATCCATTACTCATTCTCTTAGTAAGATAATCTATAGATATTTCTACTACTCAACAATAACATAAGCTAAGCAAGATGGACTGGTAGAACCCAAATTGTTATGGGATTGAATTTGAACTGAACCACAACTACATACACATACCCTCATATATATATATATATATACTTGTCTCTCTCTGTGCGTTTGCCCCACAGACAAAACCCTTCAACAGAAACACAATGAAGAGGCTTTTACTAAATTTGAAAAGAAGAACAAGCATCTGGAAGGAGAGGTGCCGTCACAGGGCGGACTTAGTGGTGAGTTATAATTGGATGGTAGTGCATCATCTGCTTTGTTTTATTGGCTGTATTCTTTTTGACTTCGACGTTTGTTTTTTGGTTTATGAATGATTGGTTTCTTTTATTTTTATATTTGTATTTGTATTGGTTTTTATTTCTCTTTTCATTGATTTTATTGTATATGGTGTATGTGTTGTATTAAATAACTACTATGGCTACACTGACGTCAATAACCCCAATAATATATTATAATCGTGTTGGCATTTTCAGTGTTTTCCATTGTATTTATATCTGAATATGCATCCATGTATGTATGTGTGTATGTATGACCCTGCAGCTTATCAGACTAATTATTACCAATAACGAGATAGAGGTGTCATGATAGTACCCCAATCATTGCAAATGACCTATGCCATCAGAGTATATTCTCGCACTTTACACAAATATAACCACATAGCATGTGGTAGAGTCTTGATAGGAGAACATATAGATAGATAGACCAGATGATATGAGATCAACAATGAAAGGATTATGTATGCTGTTAGTATGCATGACTGCAGCCAATCAAAAATGACTATGGTGTGAACTGACATGATATGCATATACTATATTCTACCATTACTATATCCACTATGCACCCACCCCTCTACCCTATGTAGTTCGTTATAGTCAGGAACTCCAGGATCAGGCTAAGGCGGCCGCTGCACCGGCTGCTAAGGCACCAGCTCCCGCTAATGATTGGACGGTAGAGCAGCAGAAAGCATTAGAGAGTGCGCTGAGAACCACTAAGGAGATCAAGGAGGGTAAATGGGATAAAATCGCGGAATTGGTACCAGGCAAGACTAAGAAGGAATGTATGGTGCGATACAAGGTAGGCACTAGTTGTATGGGCATATGTAAGTGTAGTAGGGTAGATATTCTCTGTAATATATTATATTATATATTATATGGTAGTATAACCTGCTATTATTATTGGTTATACTGTATATATTATAATTCGCCCAACCCTATTCATTACCTCTCCTTAGACTACTAATTTATAATTTAAAATAAAAGAAAGACCAATTGTATTCTAATATACCTTGCCCGGGAATTGAAATGCGATGCTGTTAAATAATAGGACAATGTTAGATTGGTGTGATTGATTGGTCAGGCGTTAAGATTATACTGTAATGGTAAAACCAATGTCATGCTCGAGTCAACAACATTTAATATCAACATGTGATTGGTTAGATAAAGGCAAATGACATTACTGCATTATGCTATACTATACTCTCCCGGTGTAGTTATTGCTAATGCCAAGAACCTTATTGGGTAGGGGATATATCATGTGATCCTTATTGGGTTATTGGTTGATATAAACACCTAGAGAGTTTAAAGAGAGGGGTTGGTACCCTGGTGTAATTATTACCTAAAATAGTGACGTCATCTCTTCACAGCAATTGGCTGACGCGGTCAAAGCCAAGAAGGCTCAAAAGGCATAATGGCTAAGAGACTTGGAGCCAATAAGAATCAACGCCGTATACTTCTGAGCCAATAGAAAAATAAACTATGACTGAATGCCTGTCTATACATTAGTATGTTTCTACGTCTAACATGTCGCATGTACTGTACTATGCTTTTCTAAATAGGTTGTATATAATACTTGATTATCTTGTATAGCTATATCCTTAGCTGCTCTGTATATATAGATTGGCAGCAGTATTGTTTTAATCATTGAACAACTTAACTACATGCTATTACTATTACGTTTATGCTGTGTGTATATATGGTTAACCTTGAAAATGGGCACTGGTTACTATAATAGGATAAAGACAGAACAAATGATACTGATTGGATATTAAAAGTGTGAGGGATAGTCGTGTTATGATCAATGTTCGCATGACATCCAAGCATGTAGAGTGGTGCTATGTTAACTATAAATAGTAATGGAAGTGTAGCGACTATTGGGCAAGATATAATTAATAATGAATCATATGGTTGTTATGACAATCATACCAAATTCTGTTTTTCTTGCTTCAACACTGTTTTGTAATATATATAAAACTCTTTAAAAGATTTAAAATGAGATTTTAATTGGACTCTAGATTTTATGTAGCTCAGAAATCACTAAGACTACTAGGCAATAGAAAATGTTTATGTTTCTTAAAATATAATGCTTAGATATGGATATGATAGGTTAGTATGCTTCTTGAAGTATAACTATTAGTTGCGATGGGCTGGTATATAGCATAAAATATAATTACTAGATATGGTAGGATACTATACTGTATACATAAAGGTATATAATGGTGGGCTATATAACCATGATTAGCACCCGCATACAGATATTCACAAACATGTAATAAGCTAGATGGACAAGCTACTCAGTTATATAGATATAGATGTATCTAGAAAGTTTAACTATATGACATGTTAAAGACTGCCTTGCTTCTAAATATAGGTGCATTGTGTAATCATAGACGTATATATGAATATAAATATAATTAATAATCATTAAAATTTCTGGGATATTTTTACTGGTCCGCATCCTTGTTATACATGGAAGGGCATTACCCACACCCGATGTATAATCACCTGTGATTGGTGGAGCGAGTAACTATTTTAACTACGGCAACCTTGTAATAGGCCTGAATGATTGAATATCTTATGTTGAAAGGATCAAGCACAGAGCACTAATAGTGACCATACATATCCTGTTTGGTTTTATCCAATTAATTAACGTGCCTTAATATGTTTTTGAAATAGTATAATAAAGCGTTGAGTTGGCTGATCTCTGACAGAACCTTGATTAATATCTCACACTGTAGGAGTGTAATGTGTATTAGTATATCATAGCTGAAATTCCATGACATTTCAGGTCCCCACCCCCCTCCCTTAGGTACACGCGTGTGCGCCATATACAACGCTACCAAACCAATTACATATATATTGTTATTGGCTTATAATATACTACAAAGATTGTTATTGGGTTATAGTATACCATATATATTGTTATTAGCTTATAATATTAAAGGGGTCTGTTCCTTATTGCAACTTCTCACAGTTATGGAGTCATAGTACATAGTAATTGATTGCTACCAACTCTATACCAATCGAAAGGTCTAAATAAATTCGCATACTCCTCTCTAATCATGAGTTAAATTCATGGGTACTAATGATTGGATAATTAGATACATGTCATACACTATACGGCATACCTATATACATAGCAACATACATATATCTTAATACTGAAAATATATCATACCACTATACAATCACTACCATAGCTATTAATACAGGCAAATACAATCGCCGCTCCCCAAGCTTTATATCTAGATCTAAGTATATAATTGGTTACCTACCTAAACACCATCTCTAAAAACTGTTCATAATCAAGGGTTACTCTAGGCTGTCCCCCTGCTGTCACTTGAAAGGCCTGTATATGCAATGATTATTATTGGTTGATATTACTAAATATAATTGGTTGATCGATCATATATATGGCCGGTATAGCCAGTAAGATACTAAGAAATGAAAAAATGATTGGATAGAAAGGGAAAAGGGCGACATGAAGGAAGGGAATAAAACAAAAAATAGAAGAATAAAATAGAGCAGTTGCAGTAGAGAGTGAGATAGGTGGAGACCTACATAATAACGTTACAGATAATTAGTGAAATGCGGATAAGAATAGGATTAAAGATAATTGATTATAAGGAGGATATAAATAATATTAAACATATCATCATACAGTCACAATCACAGGAGAGCAACCTTAGTTAGTATCTGCAGCATGACAATACATTGGATAAAGGAATCCAGTGTCATCTCCCCGTTACCCATAGTATCAAACTTTCTTACTAGCATCTGTACCATATGCGGTGGGATGTCAAAGCGGAAGTCCCTGTAAACAAAACAAAAACGAAAAAAAAAGTCAATCGATATCGTTCAATACTACACGGCACTACACGCTACACCACATATGTTTCATAAAGGAGATAGGGTATATAACCATACAAGCACACGTATATTATCACCCCCTCATACCATAAAACGTAAAAGAAAATGTGTTATTATGCTAAATTACAAAGGCTATATCTATATTATCACCCCCTCATACCATAAAACGTAAAAGAAAATGTGTTATTATGCTAAATTACAAAGGCTATATCTTGCCCCTCCATATATATATATGAGAGAGATGGAGAGAGACCATATCTTATTATGTCTTTCTAATACACTTTAAGCCAAACTATAACTATGTAAAAATTTCTGATTCACACAACAGCATTTCTTCAATAAATAACATAAATAATACAATATATATTTCATATTTTATGTTAAAAATGCATAAAAACCTGTGCACATCACAGTCACAGTGAATATATTGAGTGAAACATGGTTACATATACAACATATACAACATATGCAAAAATAGTTAGTCTTAATTAATTAATTAAGTAATGATTGGGTTGCCATGTATTGTATATATATATAATAGGCTATATTTAATGAGCATCAAAGATCTCTCGGCCTATGACAGGACCTGCAACCTTGAGTTTATAGTAATAACTGAATAAAACCAAGTATTGATCATCTTAATTGTTTAACTATTAATCAGTGATAACTGAATAGGATGTTTTGCTTTTAAGTTGATTTTCTGCTAGCTATTGTTGTAACCATCACAAAGTGGATGAGATAGATAACTATAATATAGTAAGATAATAACTATAACAAAGTAAGATAATTACTATAACATAGTGAGATAATAACTACGACACAGTGGGACAATAACTATAACATAGTAGTATAGTAACTACAACACAGTGAGATAATAGCTATAACATTGTAAGATAATAACTATTACATAATAAGATAATAACCACAAAACAGTGACACAATAACCATAATATAGGCTGAAATCGACTCAAACAGGGAGAGAAAGAAAGAAAGTTATGACTGCAAAGACCAATACAGCCACAAAACAAGAGGAAGAAAATATAAACTATAGGATAAGATATAGGACAAAATGCAAACAAAACCACACATAAGTTATTAAAAAACAACCTACCTCAATGCCAGAGAAAACTCATTGAGATCAATCGTTCCAGAACAATCCTTGTCGTAGTTTTTGAACTGGAAACCAATAAGATTAGATTAAAGACCTCTCCAATAAGAATACGTGGTTTGTTCGTGGGATCTAAAATATGGTTGCTTTATATTTCCTCTCGCGTTATTATCTCTGATTTTTATTGGTCTAATGATTTTTGTATTTATAAATATGTGATGGAGATATGGATTTAGGCAAAACAAAAATATGCATAGAGACAATTTTACATATATTTTTAAATATAAAAATAAACATGAATATAATTATTAAACCAAACGTGTATGTAAGTATTGTCCAAGATATAGTATGTACTGGTGTAATCTGATGCCATAATACCCACAAACTAATAAAACATGCTTATATTATTAACGATTGCGGGTATGCATGTACCTAGCTGTCAATCATAACAATAATGAATGCAAATGCCAGAAAGTAAGATTCTATAACTGAAAGCAACTGCAAGATACCCCTAATTATTTGCAGTCTCTGCTGACGTGAATATTCTGTCATTATAGATGTCTTCATTACTAGAATAATTGCATAGATTTCGTCTGTGTATAGAATGATTTATAGCCAATGACGTGGGCCTACCTACCGTTCTAATCCAGTCTTGTATGTACTTCCACAGATCTACAAACTCTTGAATATTAATGGTGCCTGAATGATCGCGATCAAACATGTTGATCATTAATCGTACTGTCTCTGGGTTAAAAGGTGAAAACCCGTTGTGAAGCTATAGTGTACAGTGTATGTGGTAGATGTATGGTGTATAGTGTACGTAGTGTATGTAATGTATGCAGTGTATGTGGTGTGCGTATTGCATATACTGCGGGTGTAATAATTAGTTAATAGTCAGAATGTGCTTCCTTATCTATCCAGATGTCGGTTTTAAAATTTAAAATTTAAAATTCTATTCATGCAACTTAAATTATTAATTAAATGTGAAGTATATTTATAAATATATTAGTCCCTTATTTAGATCAATTTGATTTAATTGGTAGGGCAGTAAGCTATATTGTTCATTGCATCCATTATTACGCTTTGCATATTGACAAGAAATAAAAAGGAAGTAAATATATAAAGATGTTGATTGTAAAACAAATAAAACATAATAGAATAATGGTAGTAATGAAGTATAGCGTAGGTGTTAAAGAAGGAAAATAGAAATAAGAGAGAAATGTGATTGGTATTAGGAGATAGAGCTAAAAATAATTATAGAAAATAAAATTTAATATATGTATTTAGGTATATATGTAAGATAATATATATATATAT
>NAOQ01000098.1:134897-165908 GCA_002751075.1 Ichthyophonus hoferi | reverse complement strand
GACCGTATGCATTCACATTTACACTGGTTTCATTACAGCTTCAATTAGTTCCAATTTTACGTTTGTGGTCCTTCTTTATATCTCTTTGGCATTATCACCCGATTTACTCCATCTATCCACTTCTGTCTTCCCTTTTATTATCTCTCACCCCTTGTTAAGCTTGTTCTTTCTCATTTCCATTCATATCTACTTATCTATTTTGTTTCATATAGTTGCATATATACATGTGCACATTTATGTAGCTATATTTATAGTAACCCCTTCATTGTGGGTACTATCTAAGAACACCCTTTCTTACACCAAAAAGGAAGTCACGATATCCATCATCTATCTGTCTTAGCTCTTAATGTGGTTTTTTGACCATGTTGTTGGATGAGTAGATATGTGATGGGGGCCGAGGCTATGAAGCGTTTGGGTGCAGCCAACATTCTTGTGATTGGCATGAATGGACTGGGAGTTGAGATTGGTAGGTTTACTGTGTATGTATCTACGTATGCGTGTTATTTTAGAGTTTATTAAACGCTAACTTGTTAATGGACAGCTCTATATAGGCCTATCTACATACTATCATACACCAGATCCAGGCCTTTTTTTCAAAAAGATTCACACCTATCTACATTTATCTATCTTTATTTCTCTCTAATGATTATCTTCCCACCTTTTCTTTACCTGTTTTTATTTTTATTTTAGATTTAGTGCTTGCCAATGGGAGTTGAGATTGCTAGATATGTTTAGTAATATTTAAATGTTGTGATATCTTCGTATAATGCATGTGTATGTATGTGTAGAGGGAGTTCCAAGGGGGTTCTAACGATGATTACAAATATTCCTCAGCCAAGAATATTATTCTAGGTGGTGTCAAGTCTGTAACCCTTTACGACCCCAACAGCGTCACTATCTCCGATCTTGGTTCACAGGTATATTAATTAATCATACTAGACCAATGTGTGTAATATGAATCATAAGAGAATGCACATGTATGCACCTCTATGCAAGGTTATTTATATGGTGTGGATATATAGATACACATATGCCCTTGAGGTTGTGCTGAAGCATTGCTCTTATGTTTATGCGTAATTTCTGTCAATGATGTCCTAGTGGAAATGCCCCGAGGCCACAACATCGATAACAGTCCTAACAATAATAATAATTATTATTATAATAAAATATACATAAAAAGGGACACCGTGGCTATGTGGGTGTATATAGGCGAAATGATAGGACTACAATAAATTTTAGGATAGTTTAGGATGATATGATGCGAAGGTATGTGATCTGTTCTTTAAATAAAGGCAATCATTGAGTCGTCAAACAGGAGGAGTATTCACATGTGCGAATACATACCTATCTATGATTTTATTGTACGCCTATATGTATGTAGCTAAGTATAGTATATCTATGCTTTGACAGATGTTAAATAGGGTGACACAATCAGTATATATGATAGGATTTTTCTTGTTTTGTTTCTGTTCCTATGTCTTTTTTTTCTTCTTTAGCTTACGATACATGTTTCTCATTATCGGAGCATGCATTTATACTTCCTCCTTCTCTACTCCTTGTTTGACACATATATTGATCAACCATCTTTTCCCATTCACATATTTCTTCTTTTATGCTTCCCTCTCTCTCCCCCTCTCTTGCTACTTCTTTCCTTCTTTAGTTCTTCCTTACAGAAGCAGATATTGGTATGAATCGTGCCGAGGTGTGTGTGGCACGCCTTCAGGAACTGAATAATTATGTCCGATTGGCTATTTGTACTGGCCCTCTTACGGAGGAGGTCCTGTCTCAGTATCAGGTAAGGAACGCAGATACATATATGCATAAACTTATACATCATCAAAATACACAGACACATATATACATATATTTATGCATACATACACAAACAATGACGAACCCATTTCCCACTTTCAGTTTGTATCATTGATTGGGCTGGGTACACATGCTCATTCTATATATATATATATGGTCTTAGTCAATCACTTCATACCTATTACCTTTTCTACCCATACAATCATCCCTCCCTGTAATTATATATGCCAATCAAAAGGTAACTGCCCACCCTCAAGGCACCCCTTTCCTACTCCTCTTTCTTTTTAATCTTATCGTTTTCTCTTTCTTTACTACCCTTTTCCTCTCATTTATCCACACTTATTTTATTTGTTTTGTTTCTTCCATTTTCGCTCTTTTTCTTTCACTATGACTCTCTTCTCCAACTCATTTTCCCTTGCAGGTTATCATGGCTACAGAATTATCTTTGGAAGAGGAACTAAGGATCAACAGTATTGCACATGCGAGAGGCATTCACTACATCTCCGCCCAGACTGCAGGCTTGTTCGGGTTAGTTTATATACATATATATATATATATATATATCTATATATTGTTATATCTTTTTCTGTTTTCACTCTACTATAACACTGCATTATTTTGCTTTTCATTGCCTTTTTTTTCGTATTATTTTTCTTTGGCGGTCATTCTACCGTTTATCCTATCTATTTATCTCTGCCTTTTTCCCTTAACATCTTGACATGCTATTAATTGGTATATTATTACAGAAAGATCTTTGTGGATCTCGGAGATAACTTTGACGTTGCAGATATGAACGGAGAGGAACCCCTTACATGTACTATTGCATCCATCTCTCAGGTATGGTGGCACCTTTTATCACTTGCTCTCTGACTGTAACATTTGTTTTTTTAAAAAATTAAAGATATTTTTATACATCCAATTTGATCCATTTGCTATACAACCCATTCTTTTATTTTTTGAAACACTTACATACCTCTAGTTCTGGCCTTGCCTTCCCTCCTCTCTCTCCGTCTCTTCTTTTTAATTTTTTAATTTTTTAAAGCTAAACCAGCACCAATGCTTAAGCTGTATATAATATAAATCCAGCTAGAATTATTCATGATATAACCATGAACTACAACTGACACAACACTTATTTCTTAGATCTATTTATCTACGTCTGTGTTATCCCACTGGTTTTCCTTTTACTTTTATATGCACTTATATATTATATACATAGATATATGCACATTTATCTATTATACACATGCACATGAACGTTTATATAGTATATATACATGTATTTGTATGTCATATACTTACATACACACCTATATATAGGACATCGACGGAGTAGTGACGTGTCTGGATGAGACTCGTCATGGCCTAGAGGATGGAGATTACGTGACCTTTATGGAGGTAAAGGGAATGGTTGAACTTAACAACTGCGCCCCAATAAGCATCAAAGTGTTGGGTAGGTAGTAGCTCATCATGTTACTTGTCATTTTTATTCTCTTACCCATGACTGATAGTATAGAGTAGAAGATTGATGGTCTACATTTATTATATATATATGTCATACCTGGAGGTATTCTCTTAAATAAGTTTATATTTTTTTCCTGTTTACTGGCTCCACCCACGTACATACTATCATGCATACACGCCATTAGATGGCTTTTCTTTATTAGTTCCTTCATATGCTATAGTGCATTCTGTTTGTACTAACTACCTAGATTAATAGACCTGTTCGTACATAATAAGGCATATGATAGTTTTCTAAGCGGGCTAAAAGTAAACACACATAACATTAATGATATACCCTTATGAAGTAAACATATTGATATTGTAAAAAATATATTTAAAATTTCTCTCTTGTGTATTCTTTTCCGTAGCAAGGTCCAACTTTTGTTACTATTTTAATGATTATTTTTGGGTTGATCAGTAATTAATTGCTGCGATTGTGTAATAGAGCTTACATAATAAATTGACGATGTAGTAATTTACCCTAATTAGAATAATTCAGATCGTGACACTATGTGACATACCAAAAATGCCACTGACATAATAAACAACACCAATTGAATGGATCTGATCCCAATCAAATCGAATTGAATCGAATTGAAGGGAGCCATGCCATGTATGTTACCTGACTCGCAGTATTTTCTGTCTCCTCTCAGGCCCATACACCTTTAGCATTGGTGATACACGTGGCTTCCAACCTTACGTAAGTGGAGGTATAGCTAAACAGGTCAAGGTTCCTAAGACTCTGCATTTTGTAAGTCTATTGTCCTCTATGTGGTGGGACAGATAAGAGTGGGATAGCGTGGATTTTATAGTGGGATATATATGAAAATTTCATATCTACGATGGGGTTTATAAAGAGATATATAGAAATAGCATACCTAGTATGGGGTTTGTATTAACACGTACCGAAATATCATATGTAATATATGTATATATACAGTCTTTAAATATATATAACTGATAATGTAGTTTGCACTTAAGTTCTTTTCGTTTGCCGCCTGGTATACTGTAAACCAAGCCATTCTAACCTACACTCACTGTTTTTCTCCTCTCTACCCCGACCAGAAACCTCTAAGGGATGCTGTCAAATCCCCCGAATATATAGTTTCCGACTTTGCCAAGTTTGATCATCCTGCCCAACTTCACGTTGGTTTCCAGGCTCTTCATGCCTTCCGTCGTACCTATCAGCGCAACCCCCGCCCTTACAATCCTGTATGTTATTGGTTACAAGTCATGTGGTATGGGGTTAATTGCCAAATTACTGTAGACTTTTAATAACTATACATTGCGATTGCATCTTTTGTGGTTGTCATTGGTATAGCTACTTTGATCTTGTATTTATATCTTATATTATTTTCTTCCACCTTCTTCATAGGGTAGAGTGTATTATCTTTAACTACCCAGATACTATATTGTGAGAATATATATATTGTCTGTTTATGTAAGGTATATACAGCATAATATACACATATACTTATGTGTCTGTATATATAATATCACATGTATTGTCTTTTAATATAGCATTTAATTCATTCTCTATCATACACACACCATAGATACTTTTAAATAAAGCACTATGCATTTTAATGCGATACAGTGGCAATACCAATCCAGATATTATTATAAATATTACACACTTATTATTCTTTCCACCGATCGCCTATACAGGAAGATGCTACCACCTTCATGCAGTTGGCTGCCACTATAAATGAGGAAAGCGAGGATAAGGTGCTAATTTTTTTCCTATTGGATACTTAATTTTTTGATACAAATCTCTTGGGCGATATAGTGAGATTTATGATATGATGCTATATAACATGTATACGTATATATGCGTGTGTGAATGCAATGATAGATGACCAATCAGGTATGATGATTAGACGGAAATGTAGCAAATCATTGCATGAGGTTTGTACAGTCCCCTATTTTTTAGAAGTCCTGTGAGAAAATAAAAAATCGTAATGTAGGGGGGAATGTTATTGGTTATTTATATTTATTACAGATAAAATAATACCTATGTTATCTTTCTTGGTGCAAGGCATGAAAGGGGGTATCAGTAGTTCATCCTAATTACTGATCGTTTGGATATATAGCTTATATTTGGTTGGGCATATAATCTCGTTATACTGACCAATGTGATGTTTAGATCGAACTCAATTCTAAACTGCTCACGCTATTGGCTTCTCATGGATCTGGTGACGTAGCACCTATTCAGGCTGTGATTGGTGGTACCGCCGCACAGGAAGTTATGAAGGTATACATATGTATATTGGCAGTCAATCGTCTTACACCTGTGTTTGTAGTTATGTAGTACTTTAATCTGTCTATTTTTATTTTGGTATTGTAATTTGTCAACCACTCAGTTTACGACTATATATGTATGTGTCACGTGTGCTGTACATCTCACCTCTGTTCTATTATATTTTTTAAGAACGCCACTTGATTGGTCCGCGCAACGCTTTTTCTTGTGTTGTCACCTCAACGTTAAATATATGTATGCATATATGCATACACATGCACATACATTATATATATATATATAAGGGAGTGTCTACATTATTGAATTACGCACCCACGTTAATGGTCATAATGATACATTCATATATATATATATATATATATATATGTAGATTGCAAACCATACTGCAGCAGTTCTCGCCTATTGGTCCTTGTTTATTTTACTGTACATCAGAAAGCTTCACACTAAACACTGGTATGCACATGTGCTACATATTTTTACCAGTTATAGTTATGGGTATTACATCACATTAAAAACTATTGATATGTCTACCTACCTACCCACCTATCCACCTATATATATTTATGTTATCTGTGCTGACCAATATAATCCCATGCACTATATTTACACACTGTGCCCTGGTAGGCATGCAGTGGGAAATTCTGTCCCATTGTCCAATGGCTTTACTTCGATAGTATTGAGAGTTTACCTGCTGGTGAGCTGACGGAAGAGGAGACTGCTCCTGTAAGTCATTGGCTGGATTGGTATTTAGTTTTAATTCCAATTTTTAAAATTTGAATTTAGAAGTTGGAGGCGTATGCCCCCCTCCTTATATATATATAGTACATGGAATAAGGATAGTAGGATTAGACAGTGACTGGTCAAAATCACGGGTCTCTTAAGTTACATAAGAGGATATACAGTGAATGTGAGATAATGTATTATACCCATATTAGCATTGGATGTTTATCACTATGAGCGTGTATGTGTGGGTGAACGAACGTGTGCATATATTTGTGTGTCCTGACCAAGGGAGGAAAGATAGAGAAAGGGAGCTAGGTACGGCGGTTGGTTCAATAAGCACCATACCCCTATAATAATCCGTGATCTATTGCCCGATAAATGAATTAAATGTGTGACACTTATAAAAGGGTTTTTATGACGTCAAATGCCGGTTGGAGCCTGGCGTCATTAACCATTTTACATCCATTAATGCAGCCTATATATCTATATATATATGTGTGTGTGGTATGTGTAATCTACTATACAATATCTTATTGTCAAAGATTTGGTATTAAAGGTATATCCGCCAATTAATATTTATTTGCTATTGGTTATCAATTTTATCGTCATAGTCATTACATTTCATTGGTGGGAAAGGTTTCACATATATTATATGATTGAATATACAGTTACAGGGAGATATTTGAAGCATAAAATGGTAGGTATCGATTGGGAGTAGAGTGTAGGGCCAATCTATGATATGTTTTCAAAATTAACCCTGGTCCTGTCTTTTCCATCGGTCATATACAGATAGGCAGCCGTTACGATGGACAAATAGCCGTATTTGGCAAGAAGTACCAAGAACGATTGGCTAATACTAAGATTTTCCTCGTGGGGGCCGGCGCTATTGGATGTGAGATGCTCAAGAATTTTGCAATGATGGGAGTGGCTACTGGACCTAATGGTATGAGCGGGAAGGGAGGGTGGTAAGGATGTTGGTTGTGCACTCTACTGTTACTATTGTATAACAATGCAATATTACAATATCATTGCGTTTGATAGTTCATTTGTTAATAACCTTAGTGTGCATACATACATAAGAGAATATATAAGAATACAACTATACAACGCAAGCATACCCCACACTTTACTGTACTTTCGCAGCCACTCACCCACCCCACCCCAACTTCCCTCACAGGTATGATCACAGTCACGGACATGGACACTATTGAAAAGAGTAATCTTAACCGCCAGTTTCTTTTCAGACCATGGGACGTTCAGAAACTAAAAAGTGAATGTGCTGTTGCTGCTGTCAAGAAGATGAACCCTCTGATAAATATCCAGGCTCAACAGGTATAATAGTTCGGTGACTGCCAGAAAGAGAGTGTGTGTGGGAGAGTGAAATGGAGAGATAGAGATGGAGAGGGAGATATGGAAAGATTGTACATGTATGTGTATGTTTATGTGTAGGTATGTGTAGATGTATATGTATATGTATACGCGTATATTCACATATATATATAATATGCCATGTGCATGAGCTCTCAATCAGTGTCATCATTGTGCTGACTGGCCCATACATACTTCTCTTCCTATTCTCCTTTCCCTATATATACTAACATATCTACATATATTTTGCGCTATCTTTCCTAGGATCGTGTTGGGCCCGAGACAGAGAATATCTACAACGACACCTTCTTCGAGGGGTTGGATATAGTGGTGAATGCCTTGGATAACGTGGATGCCAGGCGGTACATGGATAGGCGTTGTGTGTATTACAGAAAGCCTCTATTAGAGAGTGGGACCTTAGGCACTAAGTGTAACACTCAGGTATTTATGTATGTATGTATATATTTTTTTGGTTATTGGTGGTTATCCTCATTGACTTGTTGCTATTAAATATCCGCTGCCATTGATGGTTGGATTAACTAATTGAGTTTGATTGGTTAGCTAAGGGCAGGTCTTGGTTTAATATGCTTTGTATGCTACACATTGCCTCCTATGTTTATCAGGCATACATAAACATACCATGTACCTAATCAACGTATGCTTGTATAGCCATATAAGGACGTGTGTGAATGTAATATATAATAGGAAACATACAACTAACCCGTCTGCCCCCTACAGGTGGTGCTTCCCTTCCTGACTGAGTCCTATTCCTCCTCCCAAGATCCCCCTGAGAAGTCTATTCCTATTTGCACACTTAAGAACTTCCCAAGTTCTATTGAGCATACTATCCAATGGGCCAGAGACAAATTCGGTAAACCCCCCCTCCCCCTGTCTTGAATTTCCTTTTATGCCCCGATTCGTCTGTCTTGTAATTGGACCATGCTTATCCAATCCTCCACCCCATATTTCCTTTTTTGGTTTTTGTTTTCTTGTCTTGGCCTTTATATATACATATGCCTGACAAATACACAGAAATGATATGAAGCCTGTATATATCTCATACAACACACACACATATATATAGGTTATATTTTAATTTATGCAAAAGTTACATGTCTCTCATCATCTACCTTGCGGCCATTGGTTGTTTATATAATTAGCCAATCAAAAAGGCCGATCCTTGGAGTCGTATCATTCCACATTAGTCACTGCATAATATCATAAGGTCAGGAATGGATTATTATTACCCAATCACTATCTAGCCCTAGAGCTATAATTTTCCTTTTGCATCAATGACTAAGTTCTAAATCCAACCAATGTAACCACCCTGTAGCTATGCAATCACTAATCATCGATCTAGTTATTTATAGCCTACTAACTTACTAACATGCTATTGGGTCTGTTAGAGGAGCTCTTCTTACAAGTGCCTGAAAGCATCAATCAGTATCTCAGCCAGCCAGATTACATTGAGCAGCTGGAGAAGCAATCGGGTGTACAATTGGTAGGCGGGCCTGACTGTCATATCTCTGGTCTGTTTCTTTCTGTTATTATATATATAGGATAAGGATAGAAGTCTCTCTCACTGCTTTGTTATTTATATATGGTTTACACATGCATTATATTTTCACTGTCTATATCTATATTTATTTGTGTATTACTCTTTTTTATTTATATTCCCCGTTTATATTGTGACGTGATTTCTCACCATTCTACTATTATACTATATACTATTATACTACAATCCTATCCCATTATCATACAACCATACTACCATACTACCATACTTTCATGCTATTATTCTGCCATCAAGTTAATATACCATCCCGCATATCCATGCAGGTGGAGACCCTAGAAGCCATTCATGCGGATTTAGTGACCGACAGGCCCCTTACCTTTGACGACTGTATAGTGTGGGCCCGTAACCTGTTCCAGTTGTATCTTCACAACCAGATTGCTCAGCTACTTTATAACTTCCCCAAAGACCAGGTGGGTGGTGTATGTCTTGCATGTATGTATTGTAGGTATTGTATGTATCATATGTATCATATGTAGTATATGTATTATATGAAAGCACAGTAGTCAACCCACGCACCTATCTAACCACCGGCCTGTCCTATATGTCTTCCCCTAGGTCACCTCTAGCGGGACTCCCTTCTGGCATGCTCCCAAGCGTTGCCCTACTGCTCTTAATTTTGACGTCAACAATGTAAGCATTGGTTCACCTGCATCGCATTTATGGTTATATTTTCCTACTTGTATGTACTCTAGTATAACGTTTTACTATTAAACCAGTGCATTATTATACCATTGTACTATTATACTATGACACTAACTCATTATCACCCTATCTATCACACTACTATACCCTCATTCCATCCTACATATGCATGTTTGTATGCATACACACATATATACTATATGTCCTATACATACACACACACACACATACCCAACACATGTTCTAACCACCTCACTCCATCAGCCTTTACATATGGACTTTATCGTGGCAGCCGCCAACATCAGAGCTTATAACTATGGCTTTAAAGGGTCTAAAGACCTAGCTTATATTACCGAGAAACTAAACAATATTGTTGTTCCCGACTTTTCCCCTAGGGTATGTTTCTGTCTTTTAATATCGCTCTCTTGGTAGTTGGTTTTGTCTTTTTCTTTCTTTTCTCATTCCTTTTTGAGTGCATATTGTGCATTTTGTATTTCTACAGTTTTGCGTGCGTGCTTGTGTATTGTAATTTATATCTGTTGGTCCATTATAATGCTTTATGCAAATATAAAGTCAGTATCAAAATTCAAATTAAAATGCACATTCTCCTATCAATCAAATCGTAGTTGCTATTTATAACTACTCTATCTTGTTTCTTTTTGTCTGTATATTATGCATTTCCGCATCTCTATGTGTATTTTAATTTACATTTTTTGTGCTAATGTAGGTAAGTCCTTGACAACATTAAAATTAAAATTTCAAGGCACCATTTTCAACCAACCCAATCATGATTGTTATTTATAACTACTGATTTTTCATTTAATATCACGTGGGCGTGCAGCCTGGAGTGAAGATTCAAGAGAATGACAATGATAACAGCAACAGTAACGAGGACCCAGGTAAGGGGACATAGTAGGCACTGGTATAGTGATAGTTAGGGAGGTGTAATAGGAGTAATCTATTTATCTATTTGTAGATATTTTATTAAGTAATACTAAACTTCAATCATATTTATATATACTAAGCGCTGATATGGATCCATCTTACTATATTTGGACATGCCACATAGACTAATGATTAATTATTTATTAATTAGCATTTAATTAACCACCCATGCCTATTGGGGCCATTGCACTATTCCGGGTAATTTTTATGTTAGATGTTAGTAATGATTGGATATGATTGACCAATGGCATGTCCTTAGACGAGGAGAGAATGCAAGTGTTACAGAAACAGTTGCCTGCCCCTAAGAACTTTGCTGGCTTCCGCCTATCACCATGCGAGTTTGAGAAGGTATATATACCCGTCGCATTGGCTGCTCACACATAGGTGTTTACTCATTCGTTAGTATGCGCACATGCAACTAGGCTTATATAGCAATTGCTTAAATGTGTTAACTGTATATAAATACTCTTGGATATTCTGTACTATCATACATACATCCATACATATTGTGGTGCATACCATCATACCCACATACCTATTTTTGGCCTTCTTGGTCCGCATCGATTGGCCAAAGTAATACAATCCATATCTATATTCATCAGTACTTACTTGTTTTCACCCAATAGGATGACGATAGCAACTACCACATTGACTTTATTTGTGCATTGTCTAATCTTAGAGCTGCCAATTACGATATTGAACCAGCCGACCGTCTTAAAACGAAGGGTAAGTAGGTAGTAACTGATGACTGGCTTACCCGAGAGGGGTCTGTCCTGCCATTGGTCGGGCTAACTTTATGTTTTATCTAACCATTATGATAGGGAGTATATATATATAAAGATGTTTTTATGTTGAGAAAATATTGTAAACACAAAATAAGATTGGATAGGCCAATAAGATCATCATAACATGGCTAGGCAGTATTGGGCAGTAGACTGACTAGTGTGTGATAAACCACCAATGGGAGCAGGTATTGCCGGAAAGATCATTCCAGCCATTGCCACTACCACTAGTCTGGCTGTGGGATTGGTTTGTCTGGAGCTATATAAGGTATAAGGTGACACTGTTTGATTGGCTGGCTCTTTGCATATCATAAGCCTTTTATTTGCCTATATATATATACACATAGATATATACACATACCAATACATTGTACCAACTCATCTAACCCTACCCATGCTCATTCTATCATATATGCCTGTTCTAAATCCTACCCTTGCCTACTTTATAGATTGTGGGTGGTGCTGATAAGCTGGAGACCTATAAGAATGGGTTTGTCAATCTCGCCCTGCCGTTCTTTGGCTTCTCTGAGCCAATTGCTGCCCCTAAACTCCAGGTAGACATGTGTGATTGGTCTATGTAATTTACGTAGTGTGAACCTTATATATGAGCTGGCCGTTGGCTGGTTTAATACACACCCCATTCGCTTGTTAGGTTTTATCTATTTAATCTTGTTTCATCTTTCTTAAGTATCTGGGCTTATCTTGGTGCATAGTCAATTTTAAACAATTTTAATTTTTGGTCAAAAAATCTACAGAGGATGGTTTGTTCTATTTAAAGCTTTACTAGATTGACTGGACCTATGGTTTTCTCTAATTGTTTTAATAGGTCATAAGTGTCTATGCCTATGCCAATTAACGTCATTGCATAATTTTTATACAAGGTTACCAAGTGGGTCTGGGTATTTTCTTACTGATATAGATATTGTAGACAACATCGTTTCTAATAATTCATATGCGTCTATACAATGAGAACTATTACATAGTTTTTCTATGTTGCCAGTTGGGTCTGAATGTTTTCTTACTGGTGTTAATATTGATTTAAACAAAGAAACATACAAAGTGTGCATGGGTGTGGTGTGGGTAATTCTAACTGATGGTTGGTGTCTTATCAGTACAATCAGACCGAGTGGAGCCTATGGGATCGCTTTGATATAACCGGGCCAATGACCTTACAGGAGTTTACTACCCACTTCCAAGTATGAGACCCCCTTACCTTTATATTTACAATCTACACCTGGTTTGATTTTAAATTTGCTTTAATTTCAGGGAGAATTATTAATATTAATACCGAGTTTTGATCGGTTAAACATTATGGAAAACAAGTTATATTGGTTGGTGTAAAAGGGAATGAGAGAAAGTAAGGCGGGGCAGGTATTGTATGATTACTAGAGAGGACCAATCATGCTATTTCTTTGTAGAAGTTGTGTAGAATTTTAGCGCTGTAAAACCAGAAAGGGAACAGACGAGTACGCTGTTTCCTAGAAATGATATATATCAAAGTTGTATTATGATATAGTATGGAGTGCCCCATTTATTGGGTGCTTTGTTTGCTTTTGTACTTGTTTCTAACCCCGCTAGTGCTTAAATATTTTGGGGTAACTTGCAGATATTAATGAATTAATCCATTAGGCAACTAATTAATTCCGAGTCACTCTATTTTAAGTTTTCATGATTAAAAAACTACAATCGCAATTAACGATCTCGTAGCAGTGATTAATAATTTGCCAATCATGTCTGATGCGCTTGTTACTAGAACTTTGGTTGATCTACGTGTGGGATGCGTTAACCAGGATAGTCATAAAATATTTCGGACATATTATAATGTATCTAATCTATAATGATAGACTTGGGTTATCGTAGGTTAGCTATACCATATTAAGACCCCAATAGAGGTTCATTTTAAACTCTTAGTTTCCAATAGGTTGTGTTGGTGTTCTTTCTGGTCTGGCCCAACTACTTTACACGCACATATTATCATACGATAATACTCTATGCATATATGCTATACATACTCTCATGCTATCATCTACACAGGAGACCTATGGCCTTGAGGTGACTATGATATCCTGTGGTGTTAGTATGCTGTATTCATTCTTTATGCCTCCTGCCAAGAGAAAAGACCGCATGCGCACCGAGTATGTGAACCTCCCCTACCTACTACGTCTTAACTATCTTGTTGCCATCATTGATTTGACACTTGGATATATTTACTGACAGGACAGGCTAGTCGTTTTTAACGATGCATTGGCTAGAGTACAAGTGGAGTGGTACTTATGCATAATATTGCGCTTTATATTATTGTACTATCTTACTTGATACATACCATCATATCCCCTCACTAATGCCACGTTCTTTTTCTTTCTTTCCCTCTCACTTTCTTCTTTTTTTCTTTTTATTCATTTCTCCCTCTGTTTTCTTCATTCCTTTTCTTTTTATTACTCTTTCTCCCACCACAGTATCCGTACAGTGATAGAGACCGTGACAAAGGCCACCATACCCCCTTACCAGAAGGCTGTTGTAATGGAAATTTGTGTGTCTGATGCAGATGGAGAGGACGTGGAAGTTCCTTATGTGCGTTATATACTGTAAAATATGGATAAGATAGTATTAAACTAATAAGGCTTATCACCTATAGTATCTGATATTAACCTGCTTACCTTTATTTTACTAATTGTGTAATAATTAATTAATTTACTTAGTGCTTATTTATTCTTTATATTGCCAAGTTTTGTTTTTATTCTCTCTGGTTTCCCTTTCTCTAAAAATTTTTTTTGGCTTGTGCTTTATATCTTGTACCCGTGATAATCTCTCTGTTAGACAGTGTGAATTTGATACAAGCATGAATAAATTGATTATAGACTATGTAAATAGTTCTTTTAATCCAATATGATTATGCTCATTTATTTAATTTCATACTACAAAAACATATATAAGAAATATACTTTACGGTACCATAACCACCAAGGAAACTACAATTTCTGCACACCTCACATGTATCTTAATCGCTTATTGGGAAAGAAGAAAAAAAAGAAAGAAAAAAAATAGTTGAGGAAGTATACAGCGTATATTGCAATACTATGCAGTAACTTAACAATGTGAGCCGAGATGTGGGGGCGTTCGATCAAAAGGAGAACAAAGGAGTTAAAATACTCTGTCCTTTATTGCAGTAAAAAACTATTAATTCATCCTTTTTCTTCTTCCTATATGTGATATGTAATGTAGTTTTCAAGAGACTATAATTCCTTTAAAATGAAAAGAATAACTCAAAATACTTGCATCATACATATATGATTGATGTAACTTATGTAACATCCTTTTACTGGACAAATGATACTAACAATATGTTGTGCTGATAAAAAACAAAGTTGATAGCGTGTTAGATAACAATTATGGCATGGGTTTGCTGGCAACATGCTAGATAATATCTGGGTTGAGTATTGATTGAAAGGAAAATAAATAATAATAAAAAAGGTTTCAAAGCTTAAAGAGCATCAAGACTTTATTTCGGGGCTGATACTTCTCATAACAAGCGGCAGAAGCTATCGGTGAGTAAGCGAGGATACAGAATAAAACTTTTGAAGGCGTATTTATTAAGGATATTGCGGAGACCTTAGCACTGAACTACCGAACGGTTGGGAAAATTGCCAAGAAATTTGTTCGAAGTTGCTGTATCTTTATATAATGTGTTTAGAGTTTTAGCACCGTAAAATATAACAAAAAGGAAAGTAAATGTATATGGTCTTCTAGAAATAGTATATAAAGATATGAAGACTATATAAAAATAGTATCGAGTATGTGTAGAACGTGTGTTTAGTCTTGTCATTATTTCTTGTGTTCCCGCATATACCCGGCTAGGTGGGGGGCCGCATATGTGTGAGCGTCCAGCCCCTATTGCTAGTTGTTTCCGTCTCTTTTATTTTTTTCGCAACACTTGTTGTTCACAGGTATCAATTTACAGATCGGTCCATCGATGTCAATAGGACTGGTTGTAAGAAGTATAGTTTGCAGAAGACCTCTAAGAGCTATTAGAATTATCTTACCTTATCCATAATGATTTACTGCTAGCGATTTGAACACTGATCATCGTATACGAGAGCCAGGGGAGCTAGAGCAAAGTATTCAGTGTAAAAGCTTATATTTTGCAAATAAGTTGGATTTTCAGACTCCATTCGGTCGAAAAAAGAAGATCATGCATTGGAACTTCTGCACATGCTCGTGCTCCAGCTGCACGAAGTAGAAATATTTTGATCTTCGCAATCGCAAACATATATTTCTACTTCGTGCAGGTGGAACAGAGACATATGCAGATGTTCCAATGCATGATCTTCCTTATCCGATCGAATGGAGTCTGGAAATTTAACTTTGTTGCAAAATATTAAGTGTTTATACATAAATACTGTCATTCTCAAAATGTTTATGTAGTTACCTATGTCGTAAACTTAGTCAAAAGTGGATTGCTCCCCTGAGCTTATCGATCCAAGAGTATCGCCTGAGGTGCAGTCAAAGTTGAAATCTTGTATATTACTGTTACCTGTAGTGGATACTTCGGAGTCTGTTGAAAATGTAACTTTCATTTTCTTAGTAATCCTTACGGACCGGGCACGAGTGATAGAAGTAGTCAAAATCTACACTTCAGACAAATGTCATCTGTGGAAGAACTTAACATTTGGGTTCTTGTCATACCTTAAACGCAAATGAGTATTTTTACTGTTAAGTAGCATTTGTTTGTATTTGAAATTTTCAGTCCTTGATACAGATTTGAGGTTTGGTTATACAGTTTCGGTCTAACTGACTGACCTACAGTGACTTAATATAGTCCTAACAAATAACTGGGCATTGGATTTTTATCTTGTAATTTTAGCACCTCCTCCCACGGTATTTTTTCATTGATTTGTATACCTATGCATCGGCCAGTTCGGGACGGGGTTAAACCAATGCATCCGGGGGCACCATTTACTATAATACTTAACTAAACTATTTTAGCCCATATTATGTAGTGCGATCTTTCTAACTTACTTGTGTACTGTGCACACAATATATGCTTATACGGCAACTTATACATTACCCCAAACTTAATGAAAACTAGAATAGTTGCAGTTGAGAATTAACATAGAAATCCAGCGAGATATTAATTACTTATTATTCAAACCCTACATAGTTTGAGTATAGCAATAGTGTTGATTGCCTTCCATTAAACTGGTAAAATGCCTCCTCTTATGGGAATAATATAATATAATGTTTTTATATGACGTGACAGGCAACTCATATTTCTTGTTGGTGCGCATACTAAGAAAATTGTTGCTTTGTGCACTCTAAAATGGCCCTTATGGATTCATCTCCATCATAACATTGGCGTTATTATTTTATTGTTTTCTGATAAACTGTTTCATTTATATTCCTCACAATCAATCCTATTCTTGGTAATATAATTATTCTCTCATTAGAACGAATTGATTGGTCTGTCTACCAATCAACTCCAGTATGTACCTAAACTACCTAATATCTAATTGCGTTTTCTATCAGAGGTACGGAACCTAAGAATGAAAAATTAAATAGTCTCAACTTATACCCAGCGAAGGTCTTAATATTATAACACAGACCTTGTCTATATACGCACTGCATCACACTAATCTCACTGTTGTCGTTATTACAATAAATGCATATAGATTTAAATAACTAGTATGGCATTACACCATCAAAGCATTCTTGTTTCTAGAATATAAAAAAACAACACATACAAGGCAATAAAATCTAATATATCTTAGACGGCGAGTATATATATATACCAGGGCCTAGCCCTCTTGGCCTTTCAACATACACACAATACACGCATATTAACAGAAAAGCCCTTTACTTTGGAAGTTAGCAGTTTAGTCCAACTGATATAGCTAGAGCCAACACACTCGGGTCATGAGTCATTGGTTATTATTTACGATTAATTCAAAATGCCTTTTGTTTTTCTAACAGTGCATAAACCTAATACTCTTCGCCTGGCACGGAGTCATCACATTCCATCTCTTCTGTGGTGCCAGCCTCCTATAGGTTGGAAATGGGATGGTGTTAAAAGGATATATTACTACGTGTTGCCATCATATATATATATATATGCATGTGTGTATTAAGATGAGTATAGGACGCACTAAAAAACTGGATGAGGAAAACAAAGCAAAAGAAAAAAGTGAATCAGCTATAGATGTCATAGGATGTACGTAAGTAACCTGTAGCTGTGCGCTGACAGTGGGAGCACAGATGGGGGTATAGTCTGGCATAGTAATGGCAATAACAAATTATAAATACTGACCTGGTACTGCTGGTACTCAGACACAAGATCGTTCATGTTGGACTCGGCCTCAGTGAACTCCATCTCGTCCATACCCTCACCAGTATACCTTTAATATCAAAAATATAACATGGCAATATGAGAGTTAGTCAGTGTTGGTATTGTATTAATAGGGCGATATAAGATAAGGTAAGATAAGACAGACCACATTATTACAGGTAGTTAAACAAAGTTTATTGTATTGTTATAATTTGACAATAAATATAGACGAAAAGCAGTACCGATGGGAAATATATGTGGTGGAAAGCAAGCAACTATATACAAATATATCTCAATGGTAATATTATATGCATCAATAGTAGTCAATAAATAGTAAACATAGTACAGAATAAAGTGGTGGGGGTAAAGTCTTATAGTATATGATATAGTACAATATTTATCCTTTTCCTTCTCCTTGTTTGGATGTCATTCACATAGCACAAATTACAAATAACCTCTTATCTTAATATCTATATAATAAAGCAAGAAACGAAAAAGAAAGAAAAGAAATACAAGAGAGTATATGCACATATAAGTGCAACTTACCAATGCAAGAAAGCCTTTCTCCTGAACATAGCAGTGAACTGTTCACTGACACGCCTGAACAGCTCCTGAATAGAGGTGCTGTTGCCCACAAAGGTGGCTGCCATCTTCTGGTCGATGGGGGGAATGTTACACAGGGAGGTCTTCACGTTGTTGGGGATCCACTCTACGAAGTACTCACTGCACTTGTTCTATTGGGTGAAAGGAAAGAGTGCTGTCAGAAAGAGGTGAAGAACCCTTATACATACATTGCTAAATCCTATATGCCTATTATAGATATATATAAACAAACAAAAAAAGAAATTCACATTTTCGGTTATTAATGAGCAAGATATCTTATTCTTATTATGCTACTTAACTGGTACGATTGTTCCCATAATAATATGATAGTATTAACCCTCCTTTGTATGCATAGATGTATAAAAAAAGAAAATAATAATATATATTGGTATCAAAGGAAGCACGGTGTATTGTTAACGTAAATGGGTATATGGGAAAAAATCTTGTCATATGTGCAGAAGGGAGACGGGGGTATATAATGATGGATAAAGCAATAAATCACTGTCTGGTAGATAAACAATATAGATACATGCACAGTATGACATGGCATGTACATGCTAAATTTATCAGAGAAATATAATATCAAGAATTAAAACAAACATGCACATATATGTCTATACCTGAATTTCGAGCATCCTGTCGTCAATCTCCTTCATAGAAAGAGGACCACGGAACATAGCAGCCACGGTAAGGTAGCGACCATGGCGAGGGTCACAGGCGGCCATCATGTTCTTGGGATCAAACATCTGTTGGGCCAATTCTTGCACAGTCAAGCTACGGAACAAGTTTGAACCCTCAGCGGTCAGAGGGGCATAGCCGGGCATGAAGAAATGGAGGCGGGGGAAGGGAACCATGTTGACAGCCAGCTTACGGAGGTCAGAGTTCAACTGACCAGGGAAACGGAGACTGGTAGTGACACCAGACATGACCTTAGCCACCAACTTGTTCAACTCAGCGTAGTCAGGCTTGGTCAACTTGAGGGTTTTGAAGCAGATGTCATACAGGGCCTCGTTATCAATACAGAAGGTCTCGTCAGTGTTCTCTACCAGTTGGTGCACAGACAGGGTGGCGTTATAGGGCTCTACCACAGTGTCAGATACCTTGGGGGAGGGGACCACAGAGAAGGTGGCCATGATGCGGTCAGGGAAGTCCTCGTGAATCTTACTAATAAGAAGGGTTCCCATACCTGTAAAAAAAGGATTAGTTGTTAGTTGCTCATATATACTAGAGGTTGATTGATTTTCCAGAGTCGCATCGTAAGCCTTAGCACATTCTTATCGTACCAACCTCGTTATAAGGTATGAATGTGGGTTTAGGTATCAATGATAGAATATAGGTTTACTATATGCTGCCACACACATTTCTTAGATGCCCATATATATATATATATAGATAATTACATTTAGATATGAATTGGCTTGACCAATGCATTCACGCTAGCTATGATAATGTCTCACTGCTTGCCATATTATAACAGACATAGCACAGCAAACAGTCCATAATAAAGTAGTTACACAAGCAATATGACATTGGCATAATGAAAACCTACCAGATCCAGTTCCACCACCAAGAGAGTGAGCCAACTGGAAGCCTTGAAGACAATCGCAGTTCTCAACCTCTTTGCGAATGACATCCATGACTGACTCTACCAGCTCGGCTCCTTCAGTATAATGACCTTTGGCCCAGTTGTTACCAGCACCAGCCTAAAGATAAGATTATACACCAATGAGATTACACTTTCAATTTAATACTTGAATTGAGCACTATCTACATTATAAGTTCTTTAATATTAAATACACAATTACTAATTAATTATTTTTAAAAGAGCCAATGATATAATAGGTAGTGCTGAATCCAACCATAATATTTATAAATGTATGTAACTGTCATTCTCCTGTCAGTTTTGTACTTATGTACATATATATATAGTCTAGCAACAATGAATAACAAGCAAATAAAAAAAATCTCTTCTTTTACAACCATGTGTAAATAATAATAAGTGTCAAGGTATACAGTGATTACATATGTATACTTGGAACAAAAATAAGCCAATATTAAAAAATGAGGATGACATTGGAAATATACAAAAGAATATATATATGTCATAAGATAATAAAATACATTGTTTACATTGGAGCACAGCCAGAGTAGTGCATTTATACCTGACCGTGGATGTAGTTATCGGGTCTGAAGAGACCTCCAGCGGGACCAGCCTTCACTTGATCAAGCACACCGGGTTCAAGATCAACAAGAACTGCTCTGGGGACATACTTTCCACCAGAAGCTTCATGGTAGTAAACATCACAACGCTCCAATTGCTCTGGGGTGTTTCCACGGTAGACTCCACTCTGGTCAATACCATGCTCGGCAGAGATAGTGTCCCAGAACTGCGCCACGAAAATTGTCAGTGTATGAAATTATATTAATAGTATTGTCGTTCTTTGTTTTACTAAGTATTACAAGGGAATAAAAAGCGGTGCTAACGACAACTAAATTTCCTTCCGTTATAAAATCAACATTAGAAAATAAGCCTTATAAAACCTTCTAAACGATAGCTATCTTTATAATACAAATAAATACCCTCCACAATATATGGCTTCTTTGAAGGAACAAGAATATTAGAAATCGGTCTCTTCACTAATTACTTCAAAGAATAGTTTCTATGAAAAAAAAAAATCCAAAAATGACTAATAATATACTTCAGAGTCTAAAACATAAGTTAAAGCAAGATGAAGCAGTCAGAAAAAACTTTACAGAACATTAATAAATTTCGACCCTGTGATGTCTACAATCACAAGTTACAAAAAAAAACAGGCACACAACCTCGGTCCATTATTTTTCAAAAAGCTTGTAACCAAATATTAAGTTGCAGCTAGAATCTCCATATTGACTTAAAAACATATGGCCAAAACTACTGCTGGTAAGAAAAATAAAGCTGTAAATATTTTGAGAAACACACCTTGGAACCAATCTGGTTACCGCATTGACCAACTTGAATGTGAACAATTTCACGCATATTTGAAACTATCACAAAAACGAAAAGAAAAACTAAAATAACACAACGTAAAACACCTGTGAAATGATAACGAAAAAAGGTAGTATGAAATGATGATTAGATCATTTGGACTGAGATTTTTCCGGTAGAATATGTGTATGATCTATTACCAATTATATTTTGCTGTTTATTTTTTAAAATTATAATAACGATTCTGTTGTATTTTAAAACTTCATGCAGCTAGTTTACAAATTATACATATTTATTTTTCGCTTGAATTTGGAAATTTTTATGTATTGCTATTTTTTAAAAAATATTAAAATAAGAATTATTTTTTATCATATAGAGATATAATTTATTATTTAATCGCTATTATGAATAGAATTTAAAATTTTATTTGTTTTTTTATCATTTAATGTTTACTGATTTAGCGAATGGGAATTTAGATCCAACTGTTTGAACTCACGCTTTGAGGCAATCCGGTTGGGATGCAACAAAAATATATGGAAAACCAATATTTCCTGTTCATCTTTCCGCAAACAAATATATTAACATTTGTTATAATTTCATAATTAGTTTTGTAAAATAATATCTGTAATTATAATAAAAAATATTTATATTAGTGAAATAAAGTCCACACGCCAAGCAAGTCATTTTTATATTTATGTTACCCTGCTCTTACGCACGTTTTGCTCTAGTTTGAACCAATGGTAGTGAGGTGTGTTCTACAGTTTAGTTCATATTTTGGCGGACTTTATGACCGTTGTTTTCGGAGCATTAAGTGTCACCTGACTTGGAGCACATGATTTTTTTCACAACTTTTTTTTACCAATCTTTTCAATGCCATTACAATGACTCATGCTATGCAAACGTTTGTATTGGTTTTTATTTTTATTCGTAATCGCACCGCGTTGATTATTTTATGAACCACAGATGCGGTAGATGCCGAATATGGTCAAGATAAAATTTAAACAGATACTGGTCATTCGATAAATCAAAGACACCGACTGAGTAAAATATATCATAAGACTAGAACACGAGAGCGAAATAAAAGTGCAACTACTGACGTATTCTGCTTTTAGTTATAGCATAAGGATTGTATTGGCAGGTTATATAAACCATCAAGAATGATTCATCTGAAAAACTAGCTATTGATCTAACCGATCGGCAATTAATCTAAATATTTCATTAATAATCTAGGCGATCGGTACCAAGTTGGCGATTAATGATTTAAGGGATCACAATTATACGCTTTTTAACCTATCAAGAGATTATTTGTCAAATTAAAAGGATAGTAAAAATTATATTAAATAAATATATTTTTTAAAAACAAGTTTATCTATATAAGTCACTAATTCTATGCTATATATAAGCATAAAATATATAAAACAAAAATAGTAAGTACATGGAAAATATACGTACTATCCAATGGGAACCTCATTTATTATTTCAATTCAGTCATTTAGATGTTCTAATATAATTATCATAGTTATAGAAACCGTGCGAGGCAAGTATGTTGAAGATGAGTATATATATATATTAAAGTATTACATATCAATATGGATGTTACCTCCATGAAAATAACTAAAATTGGGGGATTCCTAAGAAAGATTTATTAGTCACGTTAATTACATGGAGTGGTGTTTATGAGAAAAGGACACCTGAATTTTCAGCTAAAAGTGATCTACAACATGGCATATAAAGCTTCAAACAATTCTGATTTATATTTAGCTTAATTCTCTCAGATTATCTGTCCACCTAAGCTTTCAATGATTTTCTTGTGTCCAAGAAGGCGAAGTACTGAAGTTCCCGATCCTGGCTGGATTATTCACTTGTTCCCAAGACTCGGCTTTGCTTGACAACATGTTTTTTTTTTATGTCCAGAAAACCAAAATCTATATATTTTTATGCATTGTGATGTTTAGTACATAAATAAATATCATCTTTATTGTTATATTGAAGATATGCATACGCGAATAACCATGCTTTGGTTTGCACTTAAAAATAATCGCATACATCTTTATTTGAACGTACGTGTGAGGGTACTCAAACTATTACCTTTTGCACCATTTTTGATCAAGTCAAATATAAAATTAATAAAAAAAGAATTTAACTCGGACTAATTTCTGATCATAACTATAATTTATTAATTAGTAGTTTCGTTGAGAAGTTCAAAATGTTAATGCATGTGGGATACAACACAAACTTACCAAAACAAAAAATTATGTGCATAAAGCATGGGTGAATTGATTTTAATTGAAAAGGAAATTTATATACATTAGCCGTGCCTTGTAGTGAGATAGACAGGAGTCTGGTTCTTTTAAATGCATATTTATAGATACATATACATAGTATAGTATTGTACACAGATGATACTTATACTAATTGAATCCGATTATGATTTGTGATAACATGACTACCAAATATGCTTCATAAAAAAATATAGATATGATTAAGTACAATTTGACACAACACTTTTTAAAGAGTATATTAGTACAACCAAGGGAAAAAAACCAAAGTGAAATAAGTATTAAGTAGTGATAGAATATTGTGACCACAGCTGTACTATGACGAAAATTACTATCGCCACTGTACTTGCTTGATCTTAATTACATTTGATGATATAATTGTTTTTACTATAATGCATAATAATTGTCCAAAAAACTAATGACTGTCCCGCTCACTGCACTGTTATAGCTCATTCTTTTATTCTATTTAGTTCAAAGTATATTATATTTGCTTATTACTGATTTTAGTGTTTATTTCTATAATACTGGCACTCTAATCAATCCATACAAACACTTTGAGCAGATTATTATTGGCTAATTCAACTCATGATAGGTTACAGGTTACAGGGATCCACTACAATTGTCCGATCTTACCACAATACTTAAATACTATCGTGTCCCCATTTAGATGGCGAATTAATCCATTTCCTCATTTTATGCAGAAGTATTTTACCGCATACCATAACAGGAATTAAACACTCTTCCATAATCAATGGATCAATTCTTGTTATGGTATGCGGTATCATATGTATGTCGGACAAAATTTAATATGAACATTACACCCGAGAGAGTTGTGCAGACCCGGACTATCAAACAAAAAATTATACATGCATATGCAATTATTACTAGTGGAACATACAATTATCCTTTACTAATTATATATTTTTTATTCCGTTTAGTTTTTATCCTATGCCTTGCGCTAACGAGTATACATATCCATCGGACTATCTATGCTTCTCTGTGGTATTTACCAATCAATAACTCATACACCTAAAGCAAAGAAAACATCCGA
The DNA here is from genome assembly GCA_002751075.1 of Ichthyophonus hoferi. NCBI lineage: Eukaryota > Ichthyosporea > Ichthyophonida > Ichthyophonidae > Ichthyophonus > Ichthyophonus hoferi. Next base: position 141,080 of record NAOQ01000098.1, on the reverse strand, counting down.
ATCAAACTCGAATTTCAGGTTTCCTACTTCATTTTATATATCAAATTGTATTTATAATAATGTCTTGCATGCAAAACATAATAATGGCAAAGGGAGTCCTAATTAAAATAGAATCAAACTATTGAGGTAATATATGAAACAAAGTGTTTGTTATACACACAGAGCTCTAATTTGAAAGCAACTAGCTCTGAATATTTGTCTTAGTGTACTGTATACTATATAAATAACCTCATAGTTCATTGAATACATTTAACGGTATAAAGAAAATAATTTGACTTGAATCGAATCGAATCTAATAGGGTGATTTGTAAGGTCCAAGTTTCTTCCCTTGTATGAGGTAAGTTCTTGTTATCGTATTCGGTATGCTGAACTGCAATCGTGGTATCTTCTGCTGAAATTTTACCAACCTTTACTCTTTTGGAATTTTTGGTATTAATGGAGATAGACGTCTTGTCAGTATCTACCGTATCTACAGTAGTAGGAGTTTGTGTATACTGTGAATGAACATGTGCCAATATCTGTTGCTCTTGTTCTATCTTCTGCTCTTCCATTTTTGTTTAGGTTTTCTTTTGTACCTGTTTATAGTCTCTTTCTAAAGATGGTTAGTTATTTTTAATTTTTAATTATAATCGGATGCCTGCCGATAGATTTGGTTTATTGATATTTCTTCCCGTAGCTCCGTTTAGAACCGTTCCTTTTATTCTTGTTGCACTTTGTTTATTGTGTATTAATCATGGTTTAACCCGCCCGTACGGCTGTACTTATTCTTATAAATGAGACCAGTTGTAAAGATTCGTATTGGCTAATGCAATTGTATCCTCATTTGAATGGCTCTTTGGCTAATTCTCTCATTTATGTTAAATACTTAGGTATCTATTGGCAAATCAATTTACCTTTGGAGCGTTATGCAATAATCTTTATCTGAATGGCTCAGATCCATATCCATTATCATATCGTTCGCTAATTGCACTACGTTTGCACTAGTAATAAGATTAATAATAAAGTTATTAAGTTAATATACTTACTTATTAACTTGTCCAAATCTAGAAACATGTATATTATTATTATAATAATAATAGTTAGAGTACTGAATATGCTGCTATTTTAATTGCTCTTGGCACTAAACTTGTAGATTTTTGAATCGCTTGTGATTGCAATTTTCGATCAGAAATTCTGGTCTTAACATAATGATTTTAACTGCTTAGTACATTTATAAATTTACTTTCATAATACAATTCTGCCCATTATTATTTATTTTGTAAAAATTTATAGGAGAAATATATATCAATATTATTAGTAATATAACAGCATGTTTCAAAAAAAATAGGGGCAACTAAACACTTGGATAGGAATTGTATTGGCAAACTATGGCGCGATCTAGGCCAAAATATGCATTTCCATGCATATTCCTGCATTATTATGATTTCACTATAAAAAAGATTGTTACTTTTATAAATAATAACAAACAATACTAACATAAATAATAGCAAACGTTCTTTTGATTATAAGGCAGCTGCCTTTACAGGTATCAAGTCACATGCTGTAACATAATAATTCATCTTTACCATAATCCACACACCTGTTAAGATAGTAAGTGCTCAAGGGTTCATGCTCTTTCTGTGTGTGGTTCAACGCTTCTCTCATCCCTTGTCCAACGTATGTTGAAGTATAATCTTTATAGGGTCCTGTCTCAATCAGGCTGATGGTATTTCTCATCTCAAACTCTATATTGATTGCACATATGAGAAAATGTGCTAATACAAACAAATACACATAAGCATGCAATGTCTATGCAGGCAATCTCATTCTCCTATATTTTCTCTCTTCCCTCCCACTATTTCCTTCCCGTCAGGCCCTGCCCATTATCTCTTCTCTTCAATAGCTTGTTCTCTCTGTCTGTTTATCTCTATAATCTATTATTCATTATTTACTTTATGATACAAAGATACATAAAAGAATACACACACACACATATATATATTTATATATAAAAACTTACGCAGATACATACATTAACTATGCATAAACACACATTCACACACGCGAGCTCTCACTCCATTTTTAAAATGTTATTTTTAACTACTCTTCCCTTTATTTTTCTTTCTGGTTTAATCTCCAGAATACTTTTTTCTCTTGTTCATCTCTTCCACTTAATTGTTAGTTTAACTTCTCACACTAGTTTCCTTTGTCTCTCCATACCTTTCTCTCTTTTTCTTCTTATGTATTCCATGTTTTCATTTATCCGTCAACATAGCTCTACTTTAACAACATTATTGCTTTTCTACTACTCGATTTATATACTATCGCCCTATATACATCTGTCTTTCTTATTTATATTATGTATATTATAGTCTATGTACACATACACAGTGTAATAATACATATCATTACGCGGAGGAATAAAATTTCAAGAATATGAAACACTCATTTAGACTGCTGTTTTTGCTTTATGATTAGATTAACAATTAACCAATAAACATACTAACACTAGCATTGATTATATTATATCTTACATTATATATTATAATGCATATTATACATCTAACTCCCTTTTTAAATGAAAAAATTCCGCTACTATTTGGTTATACTGATTGGCCACAGGTGAGAAATATCCTTTTAACCTTGCCCTCTCCTTCCCTTTGCAGGATAAATAGCCATTATTAGTGATTGGACAGTTAAATCCCTAATAATATGCCTACCAATGATCATTGCAACATGAATGCAGACGAGGCTCTACCAGAAACAAGTGTATTTGATAATATATTAGCGTGTATAGAAGGACGTCCACGACCGCCTTCTCCTCAACTGCCCATAGATCCTGCCATTAAAACAGAGTATTTCGACAAAAGGCAGCAATGCAGTAAAGAGAATATGAACAATATCTGTGATACATACAAAATAAATCAGGGAAATATAAGTGATATGGCGGTGATTGTGATTTCAGATAGCGAGGATGAGGGTATAGAGGATGGCAAGAATGAATTGGGAAATATAGATATAGGGTTAGGTATAAATAGAATTACTGCTAATGAGGTAAAGAAAGTGGATGCAAGTATGAAGTCAATGAATGGACAAGAGAAGGAAAAGAAAGAGAAAGAGAAAGACAAAGAAAAAGACAAAGAAGGAGAGAAAAAGATAGAAAAAGAGAAAGAGATACGAAAGGATATAGAGTTGCCTGGTAGCCATAAAGAGGGAAAGAGAGTAAGAGATGAAGGTGAATTCATTCATTATAGTGATGGAGAGGAAGGGAGAGATATGCTGGCAAACGTCGGAGCGATACCTAACCGTAGAAGAAAGATAGTTGCACGACGGGTGTCACATGGAGAGGGAATAATAAAGGACATCGATAGGATGAGAGGGAGTATACCGGATACGGATAGACTGGTTAGAGAGGGTGGTGAACAAGATAGTATTGGGAAGGTGGGAGTGGTTGGCATGGCTATAGATAGTACGAGTACAAGCGTGAAAGAGTGTGGAGAGAGGGAGAGGGTGGGTGGGCGAGATATAAGTGATGTCACAGAGAAAAGTAAAGAGGGAAGGAGGGGACTAGGAAAGGACGACTACAGTGTTGGCGAAACTAAAGATGATGAAGGGGTTATAGAGAGAAACCCTGAAAGAATGGCCAAGAAGCATGGATGTGAAGAGGGAATGGAAGAAGATAAGCCAATCAAGAGAGCCAAAGGAAACGAACCACTATATTTAAATACAGTACGGCCAAATGACATTAAAGTTAAAAAAATAAAACCAATGTCTAACGAACAAACACTTATAAGACCTATCATTACACCCAGTTATACAACAGAGCGCCAATCCTTTACAGCTTTACCGGTCATTTCATTATATGGAAAGATTATTCAAGAAAAAACGTTTGCTATCCCATTGGGTTCACGGTTTATATGTGTGGCAGTCAATTTAAAGCACGATTTTCATAAGGCTATTAAGTATTCCTTGTGGTCTCCCTCATGTGATCTGAGAGAAGCCTTGGTTGAGGCAGAAAAGGTAAGATTTAAAGTTGAATTTTGATTGGTTGTAAACGTTTATGAGAAGTTCATATATGATAGTATGATAGTATGCATATGTGCACGTATGTGTATGCATGCATGATAGCATGTATGCATGTATGTATGATAATATATATATATATATGCGTATGTATGTAAGATTTTAAACTAATTTACCACGACGTCATCTTCCATATATGCACCAACCCCAGACGATCGGACCCACCTTCCTCCTTTTTTTTAAGCAGCCCCATTTCATTGGCCTAGCCGAGGTTTATAGTTCCCTTCGGCCCAATCACCATCCAGATATATGGGAAGCTCCCTATAGAAGCCAAGGCACAATCGAACTGAGATGGCATCTCATCCACTCTGTTCACTCCGATGTAGTTTTCCAATCCAATAAAATACACTTTTGCCCATACCTTCGTGAAGGCATTGAGATAGATGCGATTGTGGGAGTGAAAATTGTCAAAGCATTAACTGAACAGGGTGCTGTACCTCAAGAGATAATTGATAAATTTCCAACATATGATATAGCCGAAGAGGTAAAGAAAGAGAAGGAGTGGAGAGGGAGTAATCAGGCACTTAAGGCTATGATGTTTCAGGAATTCACCTTCCCCTCTAAGCCTAGAGTTTACCACGCTGCCTGTAATATATCTCCTACAGCAGACTACCTTGAAATAGACCCGGCGGAGCACCCACATGATGATAATGACTTTTCAAAATCGATTAAAATGACTACATGCACTTATCCATATCAGATGCCGGGTGGCTCTAAGCCAAATAGGCCTGGCCAGAGATCTACCAGTGAAAGAGTACAATCGGATCGAATGCCAGCACAGAAGCACGGTGTACTACCAGAGTCCCGTGGGCAGAGGGCTAGGCAGATTGGAGTAATGCAGCAGAGTGAGGTAGACGCCATTGAGAGACAGGGAGCCCTAGGCTATCTAATGTAAGTGGAGAATGTGGCGTTGGTGGACTATACATACTGTATGCATGCTATATAGTGCATTTGTGTTGAAGTTTACTGTGCTTGTGTGGACAGTTGGTGTTTTTATGAGGATATATAGTATATTTGTGGGAATGTATAGGGGTGTATATGATTGGATACATAGTTACATATAATATACTTACTTGCATGCCTTGGGTCTTCTCGCTGTCTATTATAGGTTATCCTCCAATGATGTTATTGATCTTTTTACCTTATCGTCTTACCCAATACTGCGTATTCCCTGTTATTAGCTAGTCAGATGGAGGTTTCTCTATTATAAAATGTGCTTGAAGACTATATGAAATCCAATCGTATATTAAGTGCCGTCCAATCAATCAAATTTTAGAGCTATCTCGTACAATCAATTTACTTTATTAATTCTGTTACATTATTATTGGTAAATGAGTATACAAAAATATTCAATTACGTCTTTAGTTTTTAATTAAATAAAATTACTGGTTATAATTAAAATTATTCAATAGTCATATCGCATACAGGCTCCTCCCAAACAGTTAAATATTTCACAAAAATCTCAGCCTATATGTATCATATAAACAACTATTTTTACATACATACATACATACATACATGCCTGTGCGCATATATACCCCCATTTATACACAGGAATAAACAAAAGGAAAATGCCGTGCTACAGGATGCCAATCAAACAGCAATGGGCGATGCAGACAAATGGACCATCGTTATTGATGCTAGTATTATGAATAATGTAGTTAAGAACACTAAGTTTTTCCGTCAAACGGGAAGAGAATATGAGTTTGTTATGCCCACAGTAGTTGCAGACGAGCTTGACAGCCTGGTATATCATCTCTCCTCTCCTCTCCTCTCTCTTCTATATATTATTTATGTATTCGATTGAGCTTATAGAGCTTTTTAAGTTCTTAGTACTGCTATTTTGTAAAACTTTAATATCTATGTATAAATATTTTTATCCACAATATAGGCGGAAGTAAATATATAGATAATAATACACACATATACATATGTATATATAGATCTGTTGCTACCATAATCTCTCTTCCATATAAAGGGCCTTTCTTTTGGTCTGAACACCGGAAAAGTACTTACTGGTATTTTTGAAGACGGTAATAATAATAATAACAATAATAATAATAATAATAATAATAATAATAATAATAATAATAATAATAATAATAATAATAATAATAATAA
>NAOQ01000098.1:122149-134329 GCA_002751075.1 Ichthyophonus hoferi | reverse complement strand
TAATAATGGTAATAATAGTAATAATAATACTCCATTCCCATGATCTCTCTTTTTCTCCATCTCTTTGGCTTTTATTTTTATCTACTCCTCACACCCAATCATTAACAGGCACATAGTTACTTAAAGGACGCTCCTTGTGTACAAGCAAGAGAAACATTAAGACAATTCTGTGAGTTTGTTGAAGATTTTAGAACATCAAGGATACAAGATAGACGAGAGGGAATGAATCAACAGGCAGCGCTTGGTAACCAGCCATATAGGCATTTGGATTCTATTGCAAGAGTAATGGCCTGTGCATGCGCCCTAAAGGTTAAAAATGAATCAAGATCGATTCGAACTGGAACTATAATTATGACGAATAGGCCTGAAATGTTTCAGAGATATGCTAGAGATACTATTGGTAGAGAGGACAACTTTATTTACATAACAGGAACGAGTTTTTCGAAAAACAGGGGGGATGTGCGCAAATGCATTGGTGATAGGCTATGTAATTAAAGCCTTTTATGGTAATATGTATAGGAATGTGATTGGACATATCATATTACGATTAGAGTTTACACCAACCCCGTTGTGCATTTATAGATATATAGACGTATGTATTTTTCAGACACAGGTTTATAGTATAATATAGTATAACGAAATAAAATATAACGTAGTAGTGTAGTATAATATAATATAATATAGCAGGATAGCTAAGTGACACAGTGGTACGAATGATCATCTACAAACTCATCTTTGTAGCTTTGTAGCTATGTAAATTTATGTTCTAATATCATACGCATAATTATAATTTGTATCAATTTTTATTTAATTTTTAGTTTTGACGAGATTACTGGTGGTCCAAGAATCTTAAAAAGAGGCCTCGCCATTTGATATTAAAGTTTTGTTCGAACCCTTAATTGGATTTCTGGGATTGAAGATTTTTCGTAACCTATTACAGAGCTCTAGCAGTTGATGCAAGTATATGAAAGCGTCTCGGTATAAATCTGTCTATACATATACACGTAAACATTCGTACACATGATATTATATTATATTATTTATAAGTATGTTGTATGTTAAACTGAACACGCTTATTTGTATCTATACGAATAGAGCAGTAAAATTATTTCGTACCTACATAGCCTGCCCTCCTTCTTGCATTATATAATACAATCAATTTTGTACCCTACTCAAGTTTATATAGAAAACAAAGGGAAAAAAGTCAACTACCGTGGTAGGTCAGCTATGCTGCATACTATTTTAGTTATTTCGAATAAGCGGAGCGCGTGTGTGGTATTGCTCATTCTAAAATTCATAATAATATTATCAATAATATGCATATATAATATTAGGGGTATACTACTATTTAAATATGAATATATGAGGCATAGTGAACTTATTTTTACCTAGTAATTCTGCGATTGATTGTATATTATATTATATTATATTATATTACTCTCTGTTAAATTAAACACACTCTCACTTGTACTTACCTTAATAGGGTAGTAAAATAAATCGACGCCTACATAGCTTGCCTTCCTCTTGTATTATAGAATACTAAGAAGTCTATACTCTACTCGTTTTTATATAGGAAATAAAGTAAGAAAATAAACTACCGTGATAGGTAGACTATGCTACAGCATTTAGTTATTTAGGATTGGCGAAGCGTGTACGTGGTATTATTCATTCCAAAATTCATACTAATATTACTAATATGAATAAATTAGTTATTATTAAATAATTATTTGATATTTACTTTTTTATATCTTCAATTAAACGTATCTTCAATCATTCCCATTAGCGCGTAAAATAAATCAGCACCCACTTAGTATGCACTCTCTAATTATATTGCTATGGTGTTAATTCAATCATTTACGTGTATTTTATATAGATAATCCATGTAAAAATAAGATTAACGTGTAAATAAGCTATATTGATCACTAATTAGTTATTTAACAACTTTGGAGCGTTGATTATTTTAAAAGAATTGATAATTTATGTTATTAACGTTATCAATCATTTCAATACTCGACCATGCATACTACGTGAATTGGCACTGATTTTTACGTAGTTATTCTGTAATTCACTATGCAATAGAAATATTTCGGTTATAAATCATTACTTATAGTGTAGCATATCATTAAGACAGCAGATAAAAACTTAAGAGTCGTAGTGTTGGATAAATCAGAATACCATGATAGGATTCTGGATCTTCTTAACGACACAAATACTTAAAAAGCTCGACTCCTTATAGTAATTGTTGGCGGAGCCAATGAAAACCGAACGTAGCTTGATAATTAGAGTAAGAAATCATATATTGTACGTACGTAGTCTACATGATGCTAAGATGGATATTATTGTTGATGACATAATTAATCAATGCCTATTATTGTGACTTCTTCGTAAAAAGGTCTATGCGGCAGGACCTGGATAAGTAACTTTCCAGTGAAATTGCCTAATAACCTTTTGCTTTTATTTTATTTTATTTTTTACAATCATAGGGTGCCATCTAAGATAAATAAGATAATAACTACAACATAGACTGACAGAGATTTATGCTAGACATAAATTAATTAGAGGTGGTATCCTTAAAGCTTGACCTTGCATGGAGTAGGATTTATTGGCAAGATTTGTATATATCATTTTAAAGATACACTTCTAAGCAGCATCTGATTCCATTTTAAAACCATATTAAAAACCAAATAAAACCTATTATTGGCCATACTTGATTAGTCAAGAAGAAAGATTCTTAAATCAAAGTTCACAGATATACTACTAGTAGCGTAATATTGCATATATAACGGAGTATATAAATTATATTTTAATCAGGCCTTCTTATTAGGTAACACACTAATTTTTCCCGTGGCATCATCCACCTTCAGTTCTACTCCTAGTTCAGGGTCATGCTCTACACCTTGTTTTTCTAACTGTTGTATGGCCTGTTGATTTTCAGAGTTATCCTCACACAGATTTCTTATCGCCAACACTGCCCTATTTGTGTGTAAAGGGTATAAGAGAACCATAGCATTAGTATTATTATCCTGCACTTAAACGAAATGAAAAAAATGTTAGCAAACAATAAACAGACTTCAGAAAAAGAAAAGAACTCGACAACACACATACATGCCTAACTATTCTTTAATACAAAATGCATACAATATTAATAAAGGAAACTATCTTGTCCCATACAGAGTTAAGTGTTAAAATAATATCTATATATATATATATATAGATAAAAACAAACAAACAAACAGGGGTATGTATATTCATATTTAAAAAGAGTATAGACCAAAAAAGAAAAGAAGGAGAAAAAAATGCAAAGGTAAATCCATACCATTCTCTAATATACGGATTGTGTGAATCCAATTGACAGTGATTAAGCACCAATGGTATTCCTCCATCCATTCTAACTCTATCTTGGGCTTCCTTGGTATGATAACACATATTTCCCACTACCCTTATAAGCTCCGTCTTCAAGGCCCCAAAGTCTGTCATCTCCACACCAGACTTTGACTGTGCTCTTGGCTTAACTATAGGAATAGCCTCCCAACCTAAACGAAGTTGACCCACGGCAGCAGAGGCCAAATATTGCACAGCTGTCTCTCGGATCTTTCCGTCTGTAGGTACAGATGGAATAATAAGAAGAGTATTAAGTAAAGGAAGCCATACATCTATTAGTGGACGGCGACAATCCTCTGCCTCGTCCCAATACTTCTTAGTGTTATCTGACAGCATACCAGCAATCTCCATTATAAAAAACATGGCTGTTTCCAGAGGGAGAACAAGTCCAGATCTTTCCGTGTCCTCCTCGTCTTTCTCTACCATTTCAAGACATATCAACCCTGCTGTGGTTATCTCATGCTCTAAAAGCCAGGCTATAGCTAACTGCAGTTTGGTTGGGTTCGTATTAGTAGAGTCATGTGTAGCGTTAAGAGATGAGAGAGCTAGATAGGCCCCAGGAAACTGTCCACGTTCAATGATACGGTGGAGAATGAACCTGGCCCATTCTATATGCTGCACTGTACACGTCTCCTCCTCCTCTTCCTCGTCAGGTCGGTCTTGAAGAGCCAATGTAATCCTCGCGATTAACTCAGAGAGAAGAAGGCATCCCTCAGGGGAGGAAAGAGTAGCCAATCGTTCATCATTGTTCGCAGTGATGTTGTTGATTATAAAACATGCCATGGAGAATATACGATGGTTGGGTCGCCCTAATAAGGCTAGAAGGGTATGAGGGAAAAATTCCTGCCACACTATCTCTTGTGTGGCTGCATTACCAGCAACACCGTTGCCTAGCAACTGGAGCATGGCCAATAGATTATCAGTAACCACTTTCGACTGGTCCCCTTTCCACAACCTCTCAGTTATAATTTTTAACTGACTGACAAAGTGATTTGTAAGGATCTTATTCTGGTTGTCCAGGCAACCACCACATAGATTACGAAGAAGACGTAGTGTGGTAAGAAAGATAGTTTGTTGGCGCTGATCAATTGGGCGTTGGATAATCTCTTGGAGAACTTCAATAATGCCATCTGTGCCCTGTTGCTCCCTGTGGTAGCGCTAGCTTTAGCTAGAATCCTTTTTTAGTTTTTAATTTTAATATTCTAAGCCTAGCCTCCAATACTGTATCACCAGCGAGACGCGTCTACTAGACCATTCACACCAGTTATTAATAGATTGATAAAGAAAGGTATGCTACAGTCCAGTCATATCCAAGCAATATCCTTATAAAATTTCACTAAAACATTAGTGGAATTAAATATTAAAGGTTGACTGGGGCCCAATTCAATCACAATTATATAATAGTTATTCTATCGTACTCAATATTGATTGGAATATACTATGTTGCTACTGAAAACGCTCTATTTTTATTGCTATTTTAAAAAAATTTAAAGTACACATTTAGCTCGAACGGCTAGCGAGAATTTGGGTCATTAAAATGGCAAATAAATATTATATAGAAATGTTTATATGATATTATACAGTGTTGTATCGTATTGTACTGTAATGAATAATTGTATGTTATGATACATTATCTTATATTCTATTATAAAACACATTGACCAACAAATAGCAGATGTTAATTCAAATACCAATCGCCTCCCTCTCTTAAAATACTCAATTAGCACTAATTAGTCATTTAAACATCTCTATTCTAGTAGATCATTTTAGGCAATAAAATAATTTATTGATCCCAGTATAGTAAGATAAATTGTAGTAACTACTTTTATATTCCTATGCGATTATGTACGTTTTTTCTTTGATCCAACTATACCATACGTTGCAGTTTTATTCATATCAATACATTGGCATTATATTAACCGCGTGGTAGTATTCAATGTGATACTGTACGCTACTAGATTCTATAGAAAGACAATTGTCAAGGGAACAAAGAAATAGAAATAAACATAGTAAAAATAAGATACAAAAGAGTACAGTTAATAGTCCTACATATGGGTATATGTGGTGTGAAATGACAAAAAAAAAAAAACAGGAATATGTGTTAATTGAGAACAATCTGTAGACATATACAACCGCTTTTATACACTCGGTAAAACATGCTTATATATACAACCTTCTATTCTGATATCCACGCATACAACAGCACATACCTACACGTATATAAAATCAACAATATACAAATATATATATAGATAAACATAAAATAGTGCGCATATACTCACACTTGCGGAAATATATCCCCAGAATCACACGAACATACTTCTCTACAAAAACAAAATATTGAACTCAAAATAACATTAAACAATTATCATTGTGTATTGTATAACTAGATATTAAATCAGAATGATAAAACCTCAGCTTTCTCTCTCGGCCTAAAACTTCTCAGGTTCTCACCAATGCATTTTCTCTGTGGCTATAACTACTTATCACAATTTCATACTTTCTCTATCTTCACACATCCTTTCCTTCCTTTCCCTTATCAAAACACACCACTTCCCACCTACATCTATGTTTTCCTATGACAATTCTTCCATCTTCCTCTCGTAACCCTTATTATTTCGTCTTCGTAAACTAAGCTAAAAGATAAAAACAAACAACACATTGTCACCAACCTACAATCCCTTTCGCGGGAGTGTAATAATAGTTCCTTCAAAGCATTTTCCTGACTCTCTTCGTTACCTTGAAGCTGCTCTAACCCTTTACTACATTGATCACATAACATGATAATGGTTGCTGTTATAAAAAGTATTAAAGAGGTGAAACGCACAGAAAAATTCCTTTAATAATACTTCTATATATATATATGTATAAATAATATAATGTTAAGTGTATATATGTTTGTTTACGTTTACATAGGGTAAATGGGTTTAGAGTTATATCCCATCCTGAAATTGCAAATTATATCTCCGATTTAATTTCTATATATAGTTAATTTACCGATTATATCTCTAATTAAATTTACATATACATTAGATTTACCGATTATATCTCCAATTAAATTTACATACACCCCGAAATCACCGTATATCTCAGATAGTATATCTTAAGATATTGGTAGTTATACAACTATTTAGTAATAAGATATATTTATTATTATATATACCTTATTCCTAAATAAATAAAAATGAAAATCTTAGTACTATACATATTTTATGTTTTAAAAATATGTAAGCCTAGCTATATAGTCTTGGATAAACGACTTGATTAAAAATTTCAAAGGAAATTTATTGTGGTAAAAATGGTAAAATATAGTGAAATTATCTACCAGTCTGGTGCGAGAATACACGTAGTGCAACTTCATATTGCAATTCTACGCATTATATAGAATAATGATTGATTGATTACCGTTTTATGCTTGCTGTCAAGTGTAATAACATGCATTATTCCTACTAAGTGTATATATGGAAGTATTTTGTCTTTGGTGTTTGCACTAATTTTCTGTTCTGGAAATATCAATGACTTGTATGTTGAAACTAAAATAATGTCTGCATTCATTACTTAGATGCAGCTAGTCCCTCTCCCTCATGCTAGTATGACAATTTCAAACGTAAATATCTGGTATTGCATTTGGATAGATATAAACTATAAGACTGTGTTGACTAGTAAGTGTTAGAAATATATTATAATGATGCTTTCTCAACTGTTCATTTTAGTTGTCAGCAGTTGGTTCGACTATACTAAAGCAAGTAGTTGAGTGAAAGTTATTAGTTAGAACCGAAAAGAAAGTTTTGAGTGAATTAAACAATAATGTTTAATAATTTTTTGTATTTATTGATTTGGTAGGTTATGTATGACGCTTGAACTACCTACCACACAGAGAAAAATAAAAATAAATTAAACATAAGATATTGTTTGTTTGTACTGTGTAACGCTACAGTCCCATTGGCATCATAAACTAAGAGACTTAAGCTTAATAACCAATCATATAAAATACAAAATTAAAAGTTACTAAAATAACTTTTATAAATTATGGAATATCATGGAATATCATGGAAAATCAAACAAGATGAATAATGCTTATAAGGAGATAAATAGATGACGGACAGAGACACACAATATTATTAATGTATTATCATGTATATTATAAACGGGTTTAGACAAAGATATATATAGATATAAATAACCTATTTTAGAAAAATAAAGATAAACTTCTACTCTGGAATAACTTAGTCTAATAAAAATAAAAATGCTGTTGCGTTTTATCTGAAGATTAAGGCACAGTTAAGGCGTGGATGATATTAAAAGTGAGCAGACATTGCCACAATATCCTACTATAATACAAAGGACATCGCGACAATTACATCGTTCACACATCATGCCTTCCAAGAAACGCACAAACTCCCCTCCGCCTGCTCAATGGGGGAATTGGATAGATGAGGTTATCGCTAAAGCCTTCTATTCCCATGGTTATTTCTGTGCCACTCATCCTATCATAATGTTCTCGCTTGTGTTTATTGGTAAGTGAGAAGGAGTATTTACGGAGTTCGTACGTTGTTATATGGGTATGTGGCTACGCTTCGGTCTTTGTTTGCTTTTTATCTATAATATTACTTAGTGTTTTTTTTTGTGCTGGAGTTCAACTTGTATTTTAGCGGTGGGAACAATATGAGACTTTTATAAGAGGGAAGTGACAGATACAAAGAATGTGTATGTGAAGGAGGAGGAGAGGGGGCTGCGAGAAGGATATGTATGTATGTGTATATATGTTTGATGAAGATAAAATAAATGAGCGAGTGTTGAAGTGCTGGGAATGGGAAGAGAGAGATATATAGAGGCGTGGGAGAGGGTGCACGTGTGATGGTTATAAATAGGAGTAGGGATATTAATAGAGGTAGGCAAGGGAGGGAAAAGAATAAAAGGGTATTGTATGAGAAAGAAAAAAAAAGAAATATTAAGGGAATTAAAGTCTGAGACATTATATATATGTTCTTGTTTATTGCTATATAAGTACCAGTGTGTTTCGAAATGCGTAAGGAAGAGTTTTATCTCATTTTAAAATCTCAGTGGGATCCACTCAAAGCCATTAAATGTTATTACGTTTTAATTTAATTTAACAACTACTAGCATATGATGTAGACTGATTAAAATATTTAAAATATTTAAAATCTGTTGACCAATATCATGTAATTAGCGATACATTGTCAGGATAGGTCACTGAAATTAATGGAGGGGGGTTTTAAAGTAACGCCAGGGAGGTCCATATCCAATCATTTCGACGAAATTACAAACACGTAAAAAGAGTCTCAACTATGGCACGTGAATGTATGTTGTTGCATTGGGGTGTATTAAAGTATAACGCGTCAATACAAGTGGTGGATGGTTCTAAACATATAAAATCAGAGAGAATCTCTATGGAATGAGGCATGTAAGTGGGCATTTAACGGGTGTGATTGAACCTCCCAATCCTCTACCCTGATTGTACCATTTTATAATTTAAAATAAATTTTGCATACCACGTTATTAACCCAATATCTCTAAAATTTAAGCATCAATATGAACCATTAGTAAATGGTTTTTAAGTATACTAATTTTTCATCACTAAAAATGTTTCTGTAAGCTTTCTGGCTTGTCACGTATAAGGGGATGCCGATGTTACCAAAGTCAGCTGTATGGCCATATAGGCCAGTCCACTTTGTAATATATATATGTATATATATGATACTACTATAATGCGTGTCTGATCTAATGATGATATGAGATCTTGTTGTAAGTGTGAGCCGGCATAATTATAAAAAATGGTACTCCACCAATCTTCTTTTGTTGTTAATTATTAAAAAAGAAGTAGAATACTGAAGGCTATTGGCCCGATATTACTGGACTAAGACGCACTCATTACGGTTGACTAACTATAACGGGATGTACAGTATTGATGGCTTGCTTCATACCGTTAAGCACTCTGTCAGCATCAGTAGAGGTGAGTGACTAGATAGATGTAGCTTTCTATATAAAGGAACTATCTACCCACCTACACATACATAAGAGTTGGTTATTGATATTGCCAATCACGGATCACTGTTTTTTAGTTACATCCAAACATAGAGTACTGTTTTTATATGCACCCAATAGCAACCAATTTGAATTAACCAATAGTCTCTTTCTAATATATATATAATAACTATGCTATACCCATATCTTGTTTATTCCTATTCGATCATGACTGCGTACGGAATGACTACAAATCGTCTCCAATACATCGCACAAGCCATTACTAAAGACCATGAATGCCTACCATCCAATCGCAAATCACCTATAATAGCAAAGTATTTTTTAGCCAGCCAGTAACCTGTGACCAATCATACAGCTCATGGAGCCCAGAGTGTTGCTATGGACTGGCCGCTTTGTCCCGGACAGCACCACAACCAGTAATGACTCGACGCCAATGTTAGCCATGCAGAGCATCAATCTTAATTTTCCGCGGGGCATCACCACGCGGCCCCGTTTGCTCAAAGCCTTAATGTCTGTAGGCTTTCACATTCATGAGGCAGTGTTGGAGGCCGACACTGTTAGTGGGTAGGTGGACTGTATGTTATGTGGTTGTACGAGGTGTCTGTGATATGCTATATTGTCCGATGTCGTTATGTATTGCCCTGGTGTTTCGAGGTCTACCTCCCTTTCTTCCTACTTGTATGATTTTTTATCGCCCCGAACAACTATCTAGACGCGTTAAATTTGTTTTATTTTTAATGGTTTTAACACTGAATACTGATTGGATGGATGTGCTTGTATGGACAGTTTCTTTTGTTACATCCATAAAAAATATTTTGCAAAATTAATGACTACAATTCAATAGTTATCTGGCTATTATTTTTAGTCATTTAATCTTAAAAATTAAAATTAGTGCATGTAGACGTAGTAGCACAGAAACGTGGCGAGCGTTGCGATTGGCTGAATGTCCATATAAATAATTATTAATAGTCATAATAGATTATAAATGATTGGTGTTGCGACGAGTTAATTATTAATTGCATGCCTTATACTACAGTAGTAAGCAGTCATCCAATCTCTGCTACACATCAGTCTTACAACCTGGTAGATGTTTGCTTACCTCGCCCGTGGAATATTGGATGGTAGGTTTTTATATACATATAAACTAATCCGTTTCTCTTGTTAATTATTATATATGCACATAGTCATGGCCCTATACATGGCTACTAGTTTACTACTATACCATTATACCTAATGTTATACTGTTATACATACTATCATACATACTATTCTATATACTATCATTCATACTATTTTACATACTATTATACATACTGTTATACATGCTATTATGCATACTATCATACATACATACTATCATACATACTAGTCTATATACTATCATTCATACTATTTTACATACTATTATACATACTATTTTACATACTACTATAGATACTATCATATATACTGTCATACATACATACTATCATACATACTCTTATATATACGATTGCGCAATTATACTGCAATGCCTACTATACAAATTTTATGAGTATATCTATTGTGCATGCTATATATATTCCTGCACCTACTTCTTTATTTATTTATTTATTCACCGTACACGCACACAGGGCAACCACAGTCGATTAATCGAGGATGATGACGTCATGCATACATTACGTAGCGAGGGGATGGACAGTTATGGTGGCCGTCTTTATATGGATGCTATGCTGGGAGAGATAGATAAGAACCAAGTATGTGTAATATTGGTGTGGTTTGATTGGTGCTTGTTTTCATTTAATTTATTTTCTAAGGGTTTGCCTCTAGTATTACATTGGTAGTAATTATAATCATCAAATCTAACTGGATGTGTATTATGTTATTTATCTATACATTGAGTACTATCTTATCTAACGTATAGACCAATACTTGGCCAACACTTAGATACCAACCTATAATTAGCCTAATTTGGTAGATGTAGTAGCTAACACAAGCATTTTTTATATAGTAGTCTATATATGAGACATTAAAGCTATAAATTACCCAATCATATGTTATACTATTCTGTTTAATTATGATTATATATATTTTTTTGATGATTATTACTATTACTATTACTATTACTATTATTATTAGTACTATTAAGCGATTTCTTAAAATCTTACTATTGAATACCTTTTCTTCATGTTATTCACCCTCCTTTACCCTTGCCCCTCCTTCAGGATGACCAATTAGATAGTTTTGGAACATTATCTGTGAATGTGTTCCTTCTACCAAATATTAATGATCCGAAACGTTACAGTACATTTATGACCGACCTATCGAATGTGTTATCGAATGCACCTTATTGGAAAGTTGAAGCAATGACAGACAGTACTATTACACATTGTTTTTACGAAGTAGGTAGTGGTTTTGGTTTTGATGTTTACTTACACGCCTAACCAATTAGATCTATCTACCTATATATATATATATGCTTTGTATATGGGTTCATATCTAACACGATTCACGTGCCTTTATATTAAGTATTAGGTTGTGATTTTTAAGATATCATGCAAAGATATATATATATATATATATATATATGCTTCGTTATAACCATGAGCCCATTATTTTATCTATGTTTCCTTATACAACATTGGTTTGACATTTCGATATATACTTACATGTTTATGTACATATACATATATACATACACATACACATACACATACATATACATACACACATATACACATACACATACACATACACATACACATACACATACACATACACATACACATACACATACACATACACATACACATA
>NAOQ01000098.1:98782-121937 GCA_002751075.1 Ichthyophonus hoferi | reverse complement strand
AAAACCTTTTTAATTTTTTTTTTTTTTTTTTTTTTTTTGTGAAAAAAATGCGTTTTGAGTGTAGAAAAAATGGATAAAGTATGATAATTAGTCAGCATAGGAGTTTTAAAATATGAAAATTCATTAGTGAGACTCCTCGTTTAACCCAATTATGTATTCTAGGAGGGTCTGTTCTTGTTTGTTGCATGATAGTAAGGATGTTTGATTGGTCAATTGCGGGTATAAATGGGCCAAGATATACTAATACTGATAGGTATTAGTACTTGCATCTTATCATGTACACATACATATACACATGCATGCACCCTGCAAACCTATACTATTGTACTATCATACTATTGTACCATCATACTATCCTACTATCCTACTATCATACTATCTTACTATTATACTATCCTACTATTATACTTTCATACTATCATACCATCATATACGTACAGATACTCACAATTCAAAAATATCATATATCTAGCACATAAAACATAAATAATACTAACTGTGAGTGATCTTTACCCACTCACAGTTTGGATTAGGATTCGTTGCTGTAGTAACAGTCATCAGCTCGCTTTTTATGGCCATTGCCATGTGCACCACGCTTGGAATGACTCTCACATTGGTGGCTGTGTAGGTTTTTTTTCTCTCTCTCTCTCTCTCTTTATTCTCTTTATTTCTCTCTTTCTATTGTTCCTATCATTTCTATTATTTTTATTATTATTTTATTATTTCTTTCAGTCTTTCCTTTTATAGCTTATTATATCCTTATTTAATTGGCTCTACATCATAATCTCCCCTTCTCTAATCTCTATACACATTCATTCCTATTGGCAGAGAGGTCATCCCATTCTTCATCATAGCCATTGGCGTCGAGAACATCTTCTACATTACTAATGCTGTCGTCACCACCTCCTTGGATCTCCCTGTGCGAGAGCGAGTAGCAGAAGGGCTGGCCAAAGCTGGGGCCCCTGTCCTCTTGTCATTGGCTGCCAAGTTATCCCTCACCGCCTTGGGCACCCTCACGTCTATACCTGCTTTAAGGGTGAGTGTCTATGTGTATTGATCTATTTATATATGGCTATCTTTGTATTATCTCTTAATAATGATTGGATATCACTACATACCAGAACCACTATGGATTCTTATAAAACATTACAATGAGTCATTTTTGGGGTTATGAATATATATATATATATTCGAATGTTTTCCTATTAGTCATGTTGGATTTTAAATGTGTATATGGTTGTATCTACAATTTATGTTTATATTAGTATAGTATAGTATATATAGTATAGTTTCATCATTGGTTGTGTTCGTTCTTATTTCTAATGATACTCATACTCATACTATACTATATTATATTATCCTATACTATTCTCTACTATACTGTATTATATTATTATACCACGAGATGCTACAATATGAGTGGTTGTAGCTATATGCAAGCCCTGATATACTAGACAGCTATTGGCTTAGCGCATGGTGAATATTCTTAGCTATGTCTTAATTAATGATCTGACTAGCAGAACATGTAATCAGTGTTTTTATTAGTTCATGCAAGATTAACGCGTGACCCAATAGGAATTCTGCATTTTCACCTTTGTCAGTGTGGTGGCCGACTTCTTTATGCAAGTGACCCTTTTTATCACGGTTTTATCCATCGATATTCGACGAATGGAAGTATGTACTAGATGTTCTTGTATGTGTGAAAATTGTTGAAATTTAAAATGTTCTTTTGGTTTTAGATTGCCTGAGTTACTTGTGTTAATATCCTAAAGTTGCTAAATTAGACTATCAAACCCAATTGATCCCTGATTATCCACTTAAATGGCTGATTGCATATGTCAAGGGATGGCCCAGTTTGATTTGGTCTTGTTTAGAGAGAGATTAAAGAGGAATGGTGATTGATTCATTAATTTATAGTTAGTACCAATCATATTGGAAATATTCAAAGTTATGCGATCCAAGCAACGGAATGTACGATCTTGGTCTTTGATTGATTTAATTGGCGGATCGAGATATTAATATGGCAACAGCCTCGTCCTAATCATATTATGCATTATAGTGGTATTTAATATAATATAATATAATATAATTTACCCTACTATCATACCCTATAATACAGTACAACTTATTATACTATAATACCATATACAAAACAACCTACAATACTATAATCCACGCAAACCCCCTTTCTCTTGTTATCCTCTTCCTTATCTCCTATGAACCTAGTGTACCCTTATTGGCCTGCCATTTGATTCTATAAGCATGTATACATACTTATATATACCCTTCCTACTAACTAACCAATCACACACCTCCAGTTGTCCGATCTTCAAAATCATCATCAAAAAGTAAATAACATTTACAATCATAATGACGCCAGCCTTACTGATTCCGCCAATATGATTGCGACATCGACGTGTCATAAACTATCCCGGGCGATGAGCTTTCCCAGTTTAGACTCGAAGGGCCTGGCGGCTAGACCAACCAAGAAAAAAAGATGTCTCGGATTGGGTAAAAGTGCACTAGTAAGTTCAATCAACCCTGACTTATTTTGACTAGATTTTATCTTCTTTTTTTTTCTTTCTTTTTTTTTTTTTAGCAAATCGTCGTGATTGGTTCATTATTTTTTTAAGTATTATCTTGCTGTTTCTTTCACCCTTCTTTCACTCTCTGTGTTTTTTGGTATTTTTTTTTCATGTATGTCATGCACTCTATATGTAGAGCTCTAATCACCACATGGCATTAAAACTATGATTCTGTAACCTTATTTTTATGTTTATAACGTGGTAGTCAAATCACGCATCTCTACATGCACGGACCTTGTGTTTCAATTTATTCATATATGAAAATACTATATGCAATAAAGCTAATAGCTAATAAATATTTGTTGGAGGTCATTGATTTTATTTTTTATTGTATAGGTAGACAGTGACCTAGTTATGGTTTTTGGAGTTGATGTATACTATATACATATTTATATTCTTCTATACTGTACTATATATATTTCTTGCCTTTGCATACTATAATTAACATTATGTTATTGTTATAATGGATATAGTAACTAGGTTCTACTATGATGATCACATGGTCAATTGTATTAAAATTTTACATACAAAAAACAATTGGAAGTCTCCAAGATAAAAAAGAAACATTTTCTGTACATAACTTAAAATCCACGTCACACAACTACTACCTAATAGATTTCCATTACTAATTAAATTATCTTTCATTCAATCAGATTGCCCTTTGTATAATTGGAGTGGGTGTATGTGTACTCCAAGGCTCCTATCCCTTTAAACTATTGGTAAGCAGCGGCCTGACTCCCCGCCAACCAGATTTCAGTCTTTATGGACTATTACATCATGCCCATGGTATCGCCCTGGATGGTCGTTACATTGAACTCCTTCCCCCACTGTCCCTCACGCTTACCGCCCTACCTATTAATGATACTGTGGTGAGTATTGATGGTTTGGTTTGATTGTTGCTGTTTTGTTGCTATACTATATATTTACATATATTATATCGTATATTGCATATAGTCACCATATACCCATATACATATACTCTATTAAACCACAGCACTAGCCAATCAGTGCCCTTAAAGTTACCATGAAATTATTAGTTTATTCCTACTATCTCACCATCCTCCTCTGCTATCCCTTCCTACCCTAGATGGATGTGAACACACTTACGACAATGATCCCTGAACTACCCAGTGAGGCTCTTCGAGCCACCTGGCTAGTGGCGGTATGGCGTCGGTTTATACTATGTTTAATGCAGACAGACTGGAACATTGTTGGAATATGTGTACTGGTCTTTGAAGGGGCCATGGTGTTAGTATGGTACCTATTCCCCACCCCACCTACCAAGAAGATAGTCGCCAATCCTGCTTCACAAAGTGTACATTGGGCACAGACAGGCGCTGCCTTGGTTCATCGATCACTATTGGGCCATGAGCACGATATAGAATGGATTTCTAAGGAGAAGGCTGTATTGGTTAGCTGCGATAAAGGTGGTGTTGTCAAGGTGGGTGATCGGTTGATTGCTATTGGTGATTCCATCCCATATGTTCATGTTCCTATATATGACGGTCTATGTATTGTTATAGTTATTAGTATATATAATATATCAAATTAATATTTTTATATTGTTCCCGACTCAAGTGCTCTGGATGGATTACGCGTATTATAAAGCTCTCCCTTTTGACTATGATAGTCTCTATGTATATACCCAGTGTTTGGTCTCTATTTCAATATGCTTTCATGTATTTCTTATCCCAATAGATCCCCTCCCCACCCCTCATTCGTTAAATATCATATGTACTAGTATATATAGTTATGCATAAGTATATAGCGGCCAATTATAGAAAAGGTTTATGCATTTATTCACCCGTATAAAAGTTTCACTATCTGGAACGTCCATGATTTTAATTGGCTTAATTAATTATAAGGCAATGCGGTTAAAATTAAGGGAGCCCATTAAATGACATTTAGAAGATGAGCAATGATTGGTTGTTAGCATAATACTTAGTAAGCATTAGTTCAGTAAAGAATTTTATCTACAAAATTAAAATAAGCTATACATGGTCTTGTGGTTATGATACGTAGTATATATGGTACGGTATGTATAACATACACAAAAATGTCGGTGCTGCCTAAAATGAAGAGAAATAATAGATATGCATGCGTATTTATGTATGTGTATATTGTGCATGTGTGAATATATAAACATATAATGTAAATGCACTAAATAAGAGAGCTGACCCAATTCTGACAGTTCGTACATAACTGCTACCAATAGTAGTGTAGCATTAAATAATAATAATAATAATAATATACAGGTATGGGATAATGATACCACTGAGTGCATTCAGACTGTCAATCTGTGGAAGGACCTCCCTAGTAACCCCGGCACCAATGAGAACAGTGCACATGACAGGAATGAAATTAGTGTATGGTGTATTGGCTATCACGAAGGGGTAGTAGCAGCAGGTTGTAGTGATGGAAGGATTATCGTGTGGAACAAGGATAGACCCTTAAGGAATGAGCACCAGATTCTCATTGGCCATACAGATGCAGTCACATGCCTGACCTTTGCCAATGGGATGATTATTAGTGGTTCGTTGGATGGAACTGTCCGCGCCTGGGCCCCCCAAGGATGGGGTGCCAGTGGTAAAGGTAGAGGTGGGAGTAGTGAGGAGAGACGCTACTCTCGACCTAACTGGGCATTAAAATATAGAGTTAAGGGCCACACATTAGGTGTGAGTGTGCTGTCAGTATGTGGCAGGATGATTATCAGTGGGTCGTATGACCATACTCTACGCATCATCGCCACTGCTACCGGTATATGTATATATACTTTATACGGTCATAGAGGAGATATAACTGCGGTCTGTGCTAACAGTGCCCTCCTGGTTAGTGGGTCTAGTGACTCCACGGTTCGTCTATGGAAATTTGACACAGGCGCCCTTATAGGCGTCTTGACAGGCCATCAAGATAGTATTGTTTCTATTCAATTTCATTTTCCCACCACCCCTAAGCTGATTGCTAGTGCCTCTCTAGATGAATGTCGTTTATGGGACAGTGAGACACAGTTGTGTTTATATAGTTTTTCACTAGGTTTTTATGGGCCCTCCCCTATGATAGACCTATTTGCGGGTATTCTAGTCCTACCGGAAGATAATAGTATTTCTATGTATGATACTGACACTGGGGAATGTATACGACAGATTGATTATAGAAGGGCGAGTTTAGTGGATAGTACTGGACCCCCTAGCTCCTATCGTTACCTTAATTTTGACGGCAGACATCTTACATACTCAGAGGGCGCTGTAATAAGGAACTTTTCAATAGCAGGTTGTTCTGCTAGTGATAAAGAACTGTGATAGGGGCGTGGGGGACCATTATATACTCCATTATTAGTTTCAATTGGCTGGACCAACAATTTAGAATTAGAACTACCACAACCGAAAAAAAAGAAAAAAAACAGAAAAACTGTTCATGCTCACTTTATTGCGTTGCTGATGTCACGCAGCTTACTAGGTCAATCCCAACCTCCTTTAATGCATTTTTTATTGCCTAGCAATGCTATTAATGGTATTAAAAGTATCGTCTAAAACCCCAGGATAATTAGGTACATACTAACCACACTGGGGTATGTATGATATGATACAGATTTAAACTGCTGTGCTGTATGTCTTCACCAATGTTTCGTTTAAATCTGACGCGTTATTATATACTACAACTTTCACACTATTAATGCATCCACGCCCTCAACCAAATCTGGTATATATACATTGATACCATTGTCAAGAAACTAACACACTGGAGTCAATTCCCTGTGTTGGTTGTATGTAGTAGTATTCACATGCTATCACATCTTTTCCACATAATCCTTGTAGACCATGCCCACACGGGATTTATGTCTACCCTGCCACCACGGATCCTCGTCTATAGCTAAAATCTCTATCGTCTCATCAGCTACAAAGGTTAATTCATCGGGGCCCTGACCGGCGTAGTCGTATAGTGTTTTACCTGTAGTTGCATGTAGGGTAAGGTGCCAGTCATCTCTGAGGGATGCATTCCTAGCCATATGTAAACTAATTAATTTATAGCAATGTGCCAATCAGACAATGGTTGCTAATGGTACTAATATTATAATAGGCATGGTTGCCACCCCTTCCCTCCTCATACAGTTGATATGCTGCTGTAGCTAATGAAATAATGTGGCCTAGTGATTCTTTTTATAGTTGTGTGATTATAAGGACGTATATATGATCCAATTGGTACGGAGTAATAACGGTATTAAGCCAACTACATTGGAGGCTCTATAGAGCTCTGATACGCCTAAATAACATCCAGTAATTTCATTACCATATATAGAATTTTTATGGATGTTATTGAAATATTATACAATCCTATGAAATATGTGTTCCTGTGAAGACATTGCCCTAACCAATTAGTGTAAACGTCCAATTTGGAGAATAAGCCAGCCATAGATTGATGGAATTGGATTAATCACTTGCAGACAAAATGTAGTATAATATGGTACAAGGAGATCTAGTTTATGATGGTACAGTCATAGTTTAATACAGGGAAGAGAAGCTGCACTTGAGCAAGAATAAGAAAAAGCATAAAGCAATCATAAAATATTGGCTTGACTTACAGGTAAACAAGACAGCAGATGAAGGTGAAGGTGGGCTTGCTTCAGGTAAAACCTCTTCTATTGTTGGCACTGGAAATGTCAGAGTATGCGAGTGATTTGAGACCAATTAATACTCCACATACAATCCCTATCGTACACAGTGTGCCGCAAGCACTATCGCACCTAAACGAACCAAAGTAGGAACCCCTCCTTCAGTAATAGCTAAGTATAATCGTAATAGATATCTAGAGATAGAGCTAACATATACACCTGTCTCTACATTGCCTTCTATAAAAGGTAGATCAATCCAACTCGTTATTACTAATGTTAGTACAGAAATATCAACGATCAATTACCAAAAAAATTTGGAGATCTCGAAGAACTTTGGACAAGTCAATAGAGCTCCCACAAAATCTTACATAAATTATACACATAATGGTAATGAAGATCATAAATATAATAATACAAATGATATACAAAATAAGATTAGCAATAACTATTATGAATATAATAATGCAAACTATACATAGAATAATAATAATACAATAATAGCAATAGGAATACGCCCATACATACACACACCTGAGCAGGCCCTTTTGATAGGATCCTCCCTCGACCCACTTCCCCCATTCATTTGGGCTGCTACAACGGGACTAGAGGCACGACGGATTGATGATCTTTCAGTTTTTTCGTAGCCCCTATAGAGTATGGGTGCTATAAAGAGAGAAAGTGTAAATATATGCAGCTAGATTAGGCTGCGTATGTATGCATTATGTATTATATATTATATAGTGTGTATGCTAAGAGGGGGATGAGTGGGGTGGGGCAGGGCGGGGCGTGACATACATTTATTGTCTATCTAAACATACGTATATACATGTATATGGGTCTATCTCTACACGTAGTATGTGTACCGGCTTAAATCAAAAATGATGTTTGTATAAGTGATAGCGGTATTGTGTTACATAGGTTGTACATTCATAATACCTGTTGAATAATGAAGGCTATAGAGAAATATGGATTCATGAAATTATATATGAACGTATTGGTGTACTAGTTTACTGGCACATTAGCGGTTGTATATATGGGTTGAAAAAGAAATGAAAGATAAACTCTAAGACAGTTTGTAAAGATATGTCCTTCTGGATTTGTATGGGGTGAGTATGTACACAATGTAATGCATGCACTATAGTACTGTGACATATATATATATGTGTGTGTTCCCTTTTTTTTATAACTATTATCGTAGTTCAAAGCAAACACATATCCTATTTGCAATAACCATGTAATATTTGGATAGCAAAGAAATAAATAAAAACGGCAATAGGAGCTAATTATTAATCATAATGAAAATACAACGAGGTAACAAGGCTATACACATACGTGGACGAAAGGTGCCTGTCTGGCAATCAGCGATGAGTGTTTCAATCTCAATATCAATATAGATGTCCTTGGCTACCTCCCCTATTTTGTTAGCATTCTGTGGAGAAGGAGGCCTGTGAGAAGACGAGGGATAGCTGGTGGGGCAATAACAGAAACAGAAAGAGGAATAAATAGAGAGAGAAAGCAAAGAGAGGAAATAAGAGGGGGTTATCCGATAATACCTATATATATATATATGCCCACATACCTTTATATCTGCCTCGGCCATGATCCTCTGCTGGTTGGCAATTTCAATGATGCCCACTTTCATCCTGTCAACTCTAGTCTCTTCCAGTGCTTGGAATCTCTGTGTAACCAGATCGATAGCAGATAGTAGGGTAATTAGGGTAATTAGAGGGAATGGCCAGGAAAGATCAACAAAAATAGTAATGATGGATACGTAAAGGAGCAGGGTAGTGAGCGGTGGAATGGCGTAGAAAGATGTAAAGAACTACACCTACACAGAGAGAGGGCATAGGTGAAAGAATAAAAGTAACTTGTTCAAAAGAAACATTTATATATGGAAGAAGAAAAAAGAGAAAAGAGGGAGATGAAATGAGAGGACTTTAAATAAAGTATAGGGGGTAGGGAAGAGGTAGGGGAAGGACAATACGTACATATCATATCATAACACCGTTAATAATAGCTTTAGGAGTAAAATCACGACCATCCACCAGGCAAGAATTCACATAGGAGTCATTAAGATCAACCAATCAGACTTACATTACAAACGGCTTGGTATTCGGCCTCCCAGAGTAACCGCTGCTCATCCAATTGGGCTAAGGCGTCGCGGTAATTAGCATCGGCAGAAACGGCCATTTGTTTGTGTTTCTCATACTTGGCTTTGGCCTTTGAAGGCATTCATACATATATGTTAAATAATGTTAAATCTATGTATATATGACATCATAGTGAGTATAGCCACTATAATTAAGACTTCGTATACCCAAACACATACAAGCATGTATTATCACATAAATATAAAAAGACACAAATGTGTGTACGTGTATTATGTGTGTGTTTATCTGTGTGTAACCTAATACTCAACCAACCCCTTCACCATTTCACCATGGGTGGTGTTTAGAATCAAGTGGTGCTAAGAGAACTACAAGGAAATGGCGATATAACTGGATAAGACAACTACCTTATCTAGTTCTTTTGGCTTATGATTGGGTGGTGGATTGTTCATCGAGGACTCTGCCTGGTCCATTTCCTTGGACTTGACCTCAAAATCCTTTCTGGACTGTGGCAAGACAAGGCCCAGGGGTGCGGGCGGGGGTGAGGGGGGGGCAGCAAGTTAATAATCTGCCCTCTCTAGGCTCTCTTGTCTGGTAGAAAAAGTGAGCAAAGGCACAATGACCCTACGCGCGGGAAAGGTTTCTTATTTTTACATAAAACAATTGAGGGTGTGGAAGAGAAGATAAGAGTGTATTTGAGATTTGCTGCGCATGCATGTAAAACAACATAGTTCGGTATATATGTAGATAGGTAGGTAGGTAAGTATATATCTAAATCAGTAGCTATGCATATGAAGGTTTATGTGCCTATATTTGTCTGTGCCTAAATTGAAATAAACCAGGCGGTAAAAAATATGCATGAAGGGTGTGTTGCACAACACTTTGATCCAGTTAGGCAGGAGTATTTTAAATTTAATGTTTTAAATCTTAAAATTAAACTACAGAGATTAAACCATACGCCATCACATCACTTGCCTTAATCATCTTCTCATACGCCTTAGCCCTTGCAGCATGGTGCTTTTGGAAGTTTTCAACGGTCTACCAGTAGTCACAGTATAATAGGGGGGTAGGGAGGGTAAAGTATTAGTTATCTAATATATAATGTTGCCAATATGTAGGTGGTCCAGGTAAACACTTGCCATCTTTCTCCTGGGCAATCGCATCACTCATCCTCATACATGTACTATATTGCCTTCTTACTCTGTTACTAAAATTCCTATATGGTATAGATTGGTGCATAGATTTTGGTATGGACTTTTTGCTTAAATTATTGTATAGATGGATGGATGTGGTTTATTTTGTAAAGAAGTATATATCTAGCCAAGTATTGCTATGAATATACTGATGTGTGGATATGTCTATACAAAGTAGTATAACGTTGTGTTTTTAGCTCTTGACCCACTAGCCACGCACCATTTTACGTGTGATACGTTGTTCTTCTGCAAAAGATTTGAAATCAGGCACGACCTCGTTAGTAATGACCTTGGATAGATCACAATGGGTTTGGCCTATCGCAGTCGTCTCTGTGGAAGAGGAAGTTGGGTTGTAAGGCTTGGTAAGCAGCTACTTGTATACAACACATTTTACCCATAACCCCTTTCTTTCCCTTCCTCTCCCTCTTCATCCTTTTCTCATTGTGTGTATATATATCAGGAAATAATTGAATATATACTATAATAAAAGTGTGTTTTTCTAGGTTAGAATTTGGGCAATAAATGCCAAAAAAGTTATTTTAATTTGATCTTATCCATTTGAAAGATACGAAAACTTAAGACTTAGTCAAAAACAAATACTCAATCCTAGCAAATAATCTGCAGCAACCTAAATATATGCAACGGAATATATTGCAACCATGATCACATCACTCCTCTGTGATATTGAAGTAGATATAAAAACAAGCACACCAGCATAACTCCCTACCAGCCATGAGAGTGTCCCAGGCCACCTTCAGGTTGCCATGGTTATCTTTTTGTACAATGGTTGCCAGCTTTAACATTCCGTCGCCATAGGCTTTTTCCAATGCAGCTCTGAAAGAAGAGTGGTATTATATGTGATTAGGTACTCTGTTTTCTCTCTAATGTGATTACATTATTTCATTTTCTGCATCTATTTTCTTTTAGGACTTTTCAGTTCTCTTCTTTGTTACATTTTTTTAGATCTCTCGCTTATTTCCTTTATTTTTTTCTGTTTTGCCTTTTTACAAACTGCTGATATCCCCTCTCACCCCATCAATCTCATAAAAATCCTCACGTAATAATTACCCACTTTGGACCTTTCCTTATTTAAATCTCCAATCACTTCAATAACACCCCTATCTTATTTCTATGAGACGTATTCCATACACTTACCCCAACACTTACACATCCTACAAACCACACCTAGTTTGTCCCCTCACCATATCTCTTTTTCTTACTATACCCTTTTAATGTCATCATATTATAGGACTATATGGTCAACGATATCATTACTTCACCGTGTCTAAAAGTAAGTTATCAAATGCTAAAACTATTAATATAAAAAATCGGAAAACCAAACAAACCATACGATCCGAGTGTACACCTACCTATAAACAAGCAATACGAAGCAAATAACAAATAAAAACTAAAGCAGATGTTCACTTATAAATCTATGTTAAATAGGAAACCATGGACTGTATGTATCTGGGTGTATATATACATTTGCTTGAATATGTGTAGGTACGTGGTTTTGTTGTGCGTATTTACATGCAAATATAAACATAGTCGGTTGTTGTTTTTTAAAAGCAGCACCCTATAAACAACTATTGCACTATAACGTATAAAGATGCTATGTCTTTTGGGGTTGTATGTTTGTATGACATGGTAAAATAATCACCTCTGTTTGCAAACATCAATAAATGCTTCAGACATGGTTTTACTCTCTCTTAGCCTTTTCACCATAACCTCAAACCCATGGTGAGGGCCTACCCATTCGGATTCCACTCCGATACCCTTTTTAAAATGCATAGTTAGCAACACATGTGTGCGGTTGATAGTAGAGCAAGTATATACGTATAGACTGACAGAGCACTATCAAACATATATATATATATATATGTGCATGTGGACATCTGCAAATAAAAAGATAGAGGCACATCTACACCAAGGTGTTTGCACAAACTTAGTTGCCAAAGGCAAGAATAAACGCAAACTTAGTTGCCAAAGGCAAGAATAAACGCAAACTTAGTTGCCAAAGGCAAGAACAAACATAAACTAAAACATAAACTTCTAAGAAACAACAATTCCCAAACCGAAATAGAAAAAAGGAAAATGAACACAAAAAAAACATAGTATGATGGTAGAGCAGTAAGGTATAATGGCATAGGTTTTGGTTGGTATGGTGGTAGTTGGTGATAAAAATCATACTTTGAAAATTTCTTTCAAAAAATAGCCACATTCCCGTATAACCAAAAAAATCTACTGTTGGTGTAAATGAAAAACATAAACCTACCCAAAAATGATCCTCAAATCTTGCCATGGCCAGTTGATAATGTAATGCTAAATATATGAATGTTAATATATAAGACGATCGAACATAAAATCCAACAGGTTGCGTTCGTTTTATATCAATAACTGGTGATAATGGCTTACAGTTGAAATCAGTTTGGAATGTTACAGAAAACAAAATAATATTTTATTGGCTACTAATAAGATAATACCTAAGAATTGATAGCTTAGCCCTCTGTGATTAGTGTATAAAACAAAAAGAATTATGGTACATATAATATTTAATATACGTAGCTGACATAATAAATAGCTCAATATGATAATTACAACTCATCAGCTAAAATCACATAAAATAATTAAAAATAATTAAAAATAATAAAAAAATTGAAGTAAACGAAAAAAAAATACTAATAATTATTGTTAAAACATATATTTTTAACTTTCCGTGAGCCATATAAGTATCCCAATGATTGGCAGGTTAATAATGGACTTAGTGTCATCTTGATCCTATACAATCAATTGTTTAAAACAAAATTAAAGAAGGAGCAATCATAGACAGCTCTTTTTATCTCAAGAATATGATTGAATTACAGAGATCCCCAAAAGGATGAATCAAGTTGGTTCGGTAGGAAGGGCTGTAATATGCTTGCAATAAAAACATTTTAAATTTACACTTAGTAGCTATTATTAAAAAGACTGGAGTTTCAACTAAATTGTAATCGGAAAGGCGTTACAGCCCTAGTATGTACATGTGTACTAACGGACGCATTCAAGTCTGGAACTGGCTTTGTTTACACTTTAACTATTATCACAATGTGTTACTAATACGATTTCTATTTAAGCCTTAGGCTAAAAGGTTGTTATAAAGTAGGTTTTCTAATCTACTGTAACGAAGTTCTTATATGGGATAGTTAGTTATCATGGCACATCATAGAAAGCCAGCACAATGGTGCCGTTGTCCCTCTCCAGATTCTCGTCGCAAAAACATGGCCAAGCCGACCTTTGATGGTAATTATTCTAGGAGTCAGGAGTCAGTTGGGACAATATGAAAGGGGAACTATTTCATGTTTATTTTTGATGCTGCTGTATTATGTTATGTTTCTTTGTAGTAACAATACAATGTCTTTATTTTATTTTTTAACATTTGCGGCAAAGTGTGCCGGGTATTTCCTCGGTTTCATGGATAGCATACTTGTACACACGCGTGTTTCTACGCATGTAACTCTATCATGCATATCTACAATCTGTACGCAGTATTTCATGCCGTGTTCACCCATCTACCTAGATCTTTACTCTTTATATGATCAACCATATATACAAATACATTTTCTTTCACGTATACATAACTGCACAATCACCTGCACTGCGCATGAAATCACATAGATTTACATACTGTACCTCTTGAGAACACGAAACACAAGCGAATACATACCCAAACGTGTACTATTGCAACTTATGCTGCTTTTGAACGAGAATATTTAAAAACTCACACTCAACCAAATGTATATCTGTATATATACTTACTCATTTCATCTTTCCTCACAAATGCAATGCACATACAGTGCCTGCATTCTTTGAAAAGCTTCCTGATGCACTCATCCGTCACATTATTATTTTTCTTTCCACTGTTGACCGAGTTCATCTTAGTGAGGTATGCCAACGATTTCGCAGACTATCAATGGAATATATTCCAGGTTCGCTCCTGCAATTTTCTTTAAAACCTCCAAGAAAACGTAAGGGTAGTACATTTGAAAGTGAAATACAATGTGAAAAATGGCTTCCGGCAATAACATCACTTCACGTATTGAGCAAGACCTACGGCCTTCTCTCAGTGAACCCGGTAGCTATGTTTACAAACCTTACTAGAGTAGATATTGATAATTTGGGTACAACCAGGCTAAAGCACTTTAACGCCATCCCCAATCTTCAACGTGTACGTATCAATTTTAATGAAAGGTCAACCATGGAAGAAGCCAATGATAAGTATATTGGTCGAAGCATGACAATTGACCTATCTCCCTTTACCATATCGGCACCGCATATGAAAACATTCCAGTTAACAGCCTGGGAAAATGACTGTAATTGCCAGTGCATTAATATGCCATTTTTTCCCAATGTTGTAGATTTAGTTCTACCCTCTCTAGACGGCTCGTTACAACAGGTATTAGCTCTACCTAAACTAAAGGCCTTGGGGGTCTATGTCAATCTTGAACAACTACCCCGCCTCATGAAATGTGTTCATCTTACACGTTTGTGGCTTCATCGGGGTACATGGACACACAGATCATATTTCCATTCTCTGGGTGTCCTGAGTGTACTGCCTAATCTACAGTCACTGAGACTTGATTGTGGCATTGACAGAGTACCTCTACCTGGTACCTTTCCCCATGTAACTTGCCTGGAACTAGGCGGAGAAAAGCTTTATGCAGGGCGTTTACGAGGCCTTGATTTCCAGTGGACATTGCATGCCTTTCCAATGCTTAAAAAGATAATATTTAGAGAACAGATTGAATCGCGGTGTGCTTTTCCGATACAAAAGAGCATGACTATAACTTCTGTTACTATCCATGGGAGTGAGTACGAAAATGGACTGCATCGGCCTACAATGAATCATCCGAACGGCTTTCCGGCTCCAATGAGGTCCCTTGTATTTAACTATGGCATATGGGAGAATAGTACCAATTTATCCCGATGTACGAATTTGGAAACCCTTGTTGTTAGCAACACTTTAGTATATCCTAACTGTCCCTATTTTCGACCTTTATCAATCTTCACTCGTCTTACGTCTCTCACTATTAAAAACTGTGTGGGGTTTTCAACATTAGATCATCTATGTGGATGTGTTTCTTTGCGACAATTCACTTTAGATCAAAAGGAGTGTATGGAAGAGAAGAGAACTGTATATGATATGAATCCACTGCAAGTGTGTACCAAGTTATCAGAACTTAGGATCAGCGGCGTTGGAGGACTGCGAAATATGCATATCCTTGTGAGTCTTAAGTAAGTGATATCTGTTTAGGCTCTATGATACATCATGCTATGCGATCAGTATTAATCTTTTTATATTAGTACAGGTGTCACTTTTTTTTTATTGTATACAGCTTTTGTCTTTTTGTCTGTGTCCATTTCTGTTATTTGATATCACTTTATGTATTTCCACCTACACCCTCCCCTCTCCTACTCTTGCATTATCCCTGTTCTAAATATCTTTTCTTTCAGCTTACTCACCCCTGGGACTTTCTCTTGGGCACCCCCTTCATCTCATCTCATCATTCCCTCTAGTTCTATGGTCTTTTCCAAAGATCCACCATGTCCTGATCCCATTCCTATAGGAGAGAGAAATAAGTATTGCAAAGTCTATATAGAGAATATATGTATATATTAGTGCATCGATGTACCAGAGAGAGCATTTTTCTTTTCACCTAGAATCTATATCTTCTTTTCTTACCCTATCTTGTAACTGGAACACTCCTTAAAGTTGTCTATTATATATTTATAGCCTCCATGTCCTGTGATAAATCTTTATTCTCTTGCATGCTCCCTTTCCAATATCTATCCCACATCTTCCTTAGGCATCTTCAAAGTGGCGTATTACAAATCACCAACATTGGCCCTTACTAGCCAACTGGAAGAGGTCTCCAGAGAGGTAGAATATGTTTCTTGAAACACATTTGGAGGTATACGCGTTCACCTATGAAAATGAATACTTTTACGTACAGTTCTTTCTCACCTTTCTAACTACAATTATCACCATTACTGAATACTCCTGCAATGTCTGTCAGCATAGAGTTGTATATACTTATACTTGTATATAGCATCCATACATTTTCGTAACGTACAAGACTTCGGCCCTCTTTTCCAGGGCCCTTTTGGTTGCTACATTTCGGTATTTGATTTTTTGGGGTGCTTTGTTTCTATTGAATTTTTTCCTTTCCCAAAACATTTTCCGTTTTATTTTGAAGTTGTTGTTTGTGTTCTTATCGAGCTGTTTACTTAGTCACACCGACATATTACTATTGATATTTAAATGTATTTGTATTTGTTATGATTGGATTGTTTGTTTTTCATCATGTTTTGCAAGTGTGCTTGATTCCTTGGCTTTTTAATATTTTAAAATGAAGAAGTGTGGTGAAAGGGTCTTTGGTATGATTTTTTTTTGAATAGTTCAATGCATGTAAACATATATATATAACCCGTCCAACTGTACAATAATTGGTTGTTGGCTAACAAGGCCAATCCAATGACATGTTGACATGTATATTGCATATTACGATACTGGGAACGTTATGGGTGGCACTATCAATGTACTGGCTACAAAGATAAAAGAAAATAAACCCATGAATCCCCAACTCAGAAATGGGGTAGAGAATGCGTGTGGTCAGAGGCCAGCGGATGGTCTAAAATCTATGGGTGGATTTGACAAACAGCATCTTCATATGCAATTATTTTTCTGGCATAAGCGTTATATCAATTTGCATATACACTGGTGCATTGCTATACACATTATTTACTCTGGGAACTAGTAATAAGTTTAGTATCACTAAATTCAATCATTAGCTCCACGATCCAATTTGAATTTTTCTCTTGCTATGTGGTTAGTTAAATGGGTGCCATGGTTA
The DNA here is from genome assembly GCA_002751075.1 of Ichthyophonus hoferi. Classification (NCBI taxonomy): domain Eukaryota; class Ichthyosporea; order Ichthyophonida; family Ichthyophonidae; genus Ichthyophonus; species Ichthyophonus hoferi. Next base: position 104,552 of record NAOQ01000098.1, on the reverse strand, counting down.
TATGTTGTAATTGTAAAAAATACAATCATGGGATTCCCAAGAACTATGCGAATAGCATAACCGATTTAGATCCCACACCAATCAGACGATATCAGGAACGTCATCTGAAGTGATATTATTTGATCTCTCTAGGGTACATTTAATTGTATTCCATGTCATTGTGATAATAGCGACCACGATCATTTATCATATCTCGCATCAAATTTAGCACTTGATTAACCTTGGTGAATTTGTATCCGTATCCAATCAAATTCTAGAAAAAAAAGCTAAAAATTAATCTAGAACTACATGAAGCTTCATCACAACATTTAACTGATAACGTTATACTTGGTATAAAACAAGGCTAGATGTGCTAGTAATAATCACATTCTGGGAACGATTAGATACATGGCCCAGTTGTCATGATATTATCTTAATAACTTTATTAGGAAAATGCTTACCAGTAGACAACGTAATATACCTAGTACTCATATATACAATGAATTAGGCTATGAATCAATCAGGAACTAGTTCTAACATAGTACATTGAAGGATTTGATATCCTGCATTAAATAACTGACTTGTTAATTATTTTAAGTGCTAAAACAGTAATATTTAATTATTTAAAATATTTCTTTTTATAGCTATAATCACATAATCTCATTAACAATTATTATTACATCTTGTCCAAAATATTTTATGACTGCCCTAATTAACACATCCCACACTACGGGCTGTATGAACTTTACTATAATATCCTTCCATACTTAGATAACCAAAAAATTCTAGTAACAAGCGCATCAGGCGGCGATTGGCTAATCATACATCATTACAGTAGACATATTTATTGGTCAATCCTATAGAATACGAAGCATCCATATTAAACTGGTACAAGATCCTAATCACAGTAGGCTCAGTGAAGTTATAGTATGCAAAATATAAGCCTATTACATCAATAAGTTAATTCACTATCTAAAGAGGAGCATAATAATATTTTAGTATTGTGGCAAGACCGGATAATTCTAGTGCGTCTCTTTGACCTATCGTGAGTTGGATTACCTAATACAATATTTATGATTGGTTCTATTTAAATTATTGAATTACTGGAAGATTAGCACTGGCGGTAAAGCGAAGCATAAAAGCAAAGCAAAACAGATAACAAACGGGGGTGCGGGGGGCACTCCATATCATATCATAATACAACTTTAATATATATCATTTCTAGGAAACAGCATACTCGTCTGTTCCATTTTGTTTTTACAGCACTAAAAACTCTACCCAAATTCTACAAAGAAATAGCAACTTTGAACACATACGTAGTCTGGAAAAATAGCTAGTACAATGGGTGGTAAATGCCAATCCAAGATGATCGTTCAAAGTTGAACCAGCCAATGGCAGAGGTCCTACGAATAATAGCCATTGCTTAGGCATCTTGCCTAAAATAAGTTCTCACCTGTTTAATAACAATCTGTCTCACCTTATCTGTACACCGTGTATGCAAAGGGACACGTCAAGACATTCCTTAATTTTAGACTCCCTCTCCTTCTAAATAAATATAGGTCACAGGAACACTCCTGCTCCTACTTATTGTTCTTAACAATCAGCGTAAAAGAAAGCTAGCTGCTGGAATTCTTTACTGTTCTAGGTGTACGATTAGAAACAACCAGGAAATACCAACAAACCAACCAATCAGTCAACTGTCTGAGCAGAGCCTAAAAAATTACCAGTTTAATTAATCTAAATCCATCCAATTAACCATGCCCAAAGAATCACAGAAGAACCAAACATCAATACTAAGATTCCAATTTTATTAAGAGTTTCCATACGTTCCTAGCACTAAACTAAACTACACCCATTGACTATCACACTCAAATTCTCGATCCAGTGACAGGAACAATTCAGATCCCAGACGTGGACTTGATCTTTAATTACAATCTACCTTTTAATTGGGAAAACTATTTCCAAACTGCAATAAAAGAATAATTTAATTTTGTAATGTATGTATATAGTAACTATATATAATAGTTTATATTGTAATGTATGTTTACTTATGTAAAGGCTAGGGGATTTTGAATTTTCGACCCCAGGGAGTTGCTTCTGGTTATCAGTTGATTGGTACAATATCATAGTGCATGATGGTCATTGGTCCAAATCTTGTGACTCCACTGAATTAGCGATCGATTTGCGGTCGATTATTTTTGCGGTCATAACAAAATTAGATTTAAGTTTGGAGGACGTGGACCACGTAATACCAGTATCTTCTCTTTCCATTTAAGCATTACAAGGAGTAATAAAGTAAAATGTTGTTTTTTTAATAAAAAAAATTAACTCCATTTTGTTTATTCTCAAGTGTGGTTGCTTATTAAATTATTTTGTTGTCATGATTGATGTAAATTAAGCTTCCTTGACAAATACACTGTAGTAATGTTTACATGCTATCTGTAGAACCATGGTAATAGATTTGTAATATCACATGAAGTACCCAAGTGGTATATCACTTATACACTTACAATTATAAATAAGTCCCTCATCTCAACAATTTTTGTACAGTTTGTCACAAATAGATTATACGAGAAGATAAATAAGGAAACTCAGTTCGAGAGGCATGTGAATCAACCTATCTCCAAGTTCTCTAGTTCCTTGTTGGTGGTACTTTATCCCCACTTCCAAAATCACCAACTCCTTTTAGCCTTAACCATTTTAGGCAATATCTAAGTACCTTCTTATCCTATGGGAGATTCAAAATGAAATGAATTGACAAGATCATTCATTATTGGTAAAATACGTTTAGTACACCATTAAATCTTAGTTGCTTTACTCTCGTCTAATTTTAAATGGTATGATCAAGAAAACTGTTGAGCCGGGAGTTACTCTTTTTCGGGTATAAGAGGATATTTTATTAAAATACACCGGAAAGGCTTTATCCTAGATACTTGCTTTTCCTTTTCTGCAAAGTTTGTAGGCCCCTGCGAACAAATACATGTCGGGATGTAGCCTAATATTTATGTATTAAGATCTCGCTCTTTGATTCCGGGGCAGCCCCATGATAATTTTGATATGCTTTTCCATAAGTGTGTAGTTGATTAGATTGGCGGGGAGTAAAAACCCCAATCTGATCAGTACCAATACCTCAACTTCCCCAACTTATTTATCGTGCTAATAGTTTCTAGCGATTATAATTTTTTAGGTAAGATCGCGATGGTCAATTAGATCTTACTTTATCCAATACAAATCGAATAATTATTAAAAGAAAAATCCTATTATCTAGCAAGTACTACTACATCCATTTTCGCAACTGGTGGAAAGGTATAGTTACGTCAAGATTTAAATAATATGGTAGTTTATAATTTTCAATAAAGATAATGTAGCCCAAATACTACATTTTATTTATTAGCATGATATTCTAATGAAGGAATTCCTTTCAATGCAATTGTCGTTAAATCATATATTTTTATTTTTCATTTCTCATCGCGTTGCCTTGCTAGCGCTTGCCTCACATTTGACCCAAGTACATTACTTAATCTTAAAATATAAGAAGATTAAATATTAACAACTAAGAGACCAATGAGTGACATTGATGTAGATAAAATATTAAGCATTTATTGAATGAAATAGATTTATAACTTTTTAAAATTATAATTACGCTTAAACCAGTTTGACTTACGCTAAAATTGTTTGTCTAAACGACCTTGGTTTTTATTTTATTTTGTTATTGTGGTTTGGCGGGACCACGTCAACACAAGAAAAAATAAAAGATGGTCACCATAATGAGTGCATTAAGTGTCACTCTGACAGGGCCTAGGCTTTATTATCGTTACAGCTGGGATAATGTACCAGTAGGTTTTTTGAAACATATTGAGGTTCTTTTTCATACACTTGTTGACTTGTTCTCTTGTTTTCTTCCTTTACATTTTAAAGTTTTCTTGCGTTAAGGTTTTTTCAGTGTTTAATACGAAAATTTAGATACATTGGATTATTTTTATGAACCAAAAGAACTTTTTTGGAACTTCAAAATAACCTAAAACTGCTTTAGTTCACACGCACCTGTATATTTTATTACCTTGATCTTTTTTTTCTTCTTCTTGATCTCCTTTATTACTTGACTTATTATCAATTAATTTAAAAACGTGAGAATATTTCACGAATTATATTCCCACTATATATCATACAATTGAAAGAAATTTAGTCTTTCTTATTTACCTCCCAATTATCTTGATGAAATGTACACCACCCTCGCATTGTATGTTATTTAAATAGTCCAATTTATTCTAAAGCAGTTTTGTATTTACTCCTGACAATATTTATTCCCTAGAGCTGCAAGTATGTACCCAATACTACAGAGGAATGGGCTGACAGAGTGATCTGGTTTCTAAGATACTACTGGCTTATACCTGTTCTCGCCTACCGATACCACTTTCAGGATTATAGTAATATGTTGTGAACACGCACATATATACAAACATGCATACACTCATATCTATACCATTTTATGCACATACATCTACACACCAAATAGGCCTTGTTATTCAACCTAAATGTATCATGTACGCCCATTTTTAATGTTTACTAGCCTTTTGTCTTGGTTCAGCGAAGAGATAGTTAGAAAGAGAGACGGAAATACGTAAATATGTAAAGAAAAGTGGGAGACATGGCTATATCAATATACTGTTATTCCATGATTGTGTTTTACTTAAAGTATATACTACCATATCATATCTATCTACTAAGGGAATATGTTCTATTTTCACTAGGGTTGCCCTTATAGTCATTGTTTGCTATTCTTAGTCATGTCATAATATTATATTATATTATACCATCCCTTGTGTATAATCTTACATTTCTTTTTTTTTTTCCTTTCAGGCTGACACTCTCTCACCCTCTCTAAGAGGATATTTATTACGGTATATACTTCCCTACATTCTGTTGCTACTGCTATATATCTCCCTATGCACGTACATTCATAGTCTCCCTTGAAACCCTTTTTGGGGGTTAATTAAGATTAATGGCCACCGAGTTAACCATTAGCAACAAATGCGATTCATCATCTAACTGGATGTATGTCATTGCAGATTATCGCCTGGGATTCTATGGAGCCTATTGGCTTCTTGCCATGAGTCTGGGCTACGTTGCACGTGGTAGGGAGCAATGTCATAATAGAATTAAAGTCGATATAAAGCAGGCAGTGGTTGTTACCAATACGGAACATGTATATACCTGAAACTGTGCAAGGATGCCCGTATATGCATACATGCATATAGCATTGGTTCATTCATTCATTTATCTACGGGTGTTGTTTGGTTATATTTTTTGTTATATCTGAGCAAACGTAAACAAGGTTTTCAGAAATATGCAAACATCTTCAGTGATCATCTGCATATGTATATGCTTCTATATGATCTATATTATATACCTGCTTATTTTCATTCACATACATACACTCTGCATCCATTCGTGTTAAGATGTATTTGGTTTGTAATACTTAAATACGCACTTTTACATACTCGCTCTTTTATAGATACATGCATACTATCCTACTATCATACATACTTTATCTACCTTGGTTAAATCTTGAACACCCACAGCGGTTGGCCGATCCAACAACCTGGAATACCAGCGGTTTGCCATTGCCTGGGAACATGCACACGAAGTAGCCACCAATAAGAGTACATGGGTGCCCAGGAATGGTATGAAGGTAGGTAACCTCTTTGTCTATTGACTATGATCCGCCGTCTTTGACATTAGCCTATAGGTTTTTTTTTTTTTTTTCCACTTCTTTTTTTTTTTTGGTTTT